>JAYKKI010000014.1:26005000-26315000 GCA_039881145.1 Druceiella hillmani
CGTAAATACATAAGTTGTTCAGAGACCATATTTTTTAAAAATTTGTTTATGGAAGTTCACTATATCAGGGCTTCTTATAACAAGCTGCCTCTCATATATATATATATATATATATATGTGTGTGTGTGTGTGTGTGTGTGTGTGTGTGTGTATATAATCGCTTAGTTGACGAAACAAGAATATTTTTCGGATTCCTTTCAAAAATATACAGAAAAAATAACTTAAGATGTTTTTTGATTAAGCCTATTACGAAGAAATTATTTATTTTTCAATAACAAAATACATTTTCTTTTCAACATTTTTTCATTCATAATTACATTCAAACGTTTAATTGTCATTAACAAAAATTCCATATAAAAGTTTAGAGTGAATATCAAATTACCAGTATTAACGATTTTTATTTCTGAGAACTAATTGTCGTAACGCGAGTCGAACTAATTATTTAACGATCAGATATATTATTAGATGGGTCGTGGTGTATATCGTTTGATGATGCCATACGGCGCTCGGTGTGCGTATATTTCAGTTCTCTTAACCCTTACAGTGACGGTGAAATTTGTATCTTGTGAGCAGGATAATATACAAAAAACATTCAATTGATTGTAATAATTTTACTTTGTGCTGAAAAAATTATAGAAACCGGCTTGCTGTTGTGCAAATATATTAAAAAATGGCCAAATATTTATGTAATATATTAAGTTTTCATTCACAATTTTAAAGGGAGCCTAATTGGGAGAGACCCTAATCTTATAGGCATACCAAACAAATGAAAAGTTTAAGATTATAATTAGTTTCTACTTCCAAAAAAACAAAACAATTTTTTAAAACTCTCAAAAATCCGTTGCCTTGCGTTATATATATATATATATATATATATATATATATATATGTGTGTGTGTGTATATATATATATATAAGTATATCGGGAAGAAAAGTATATATTGATAGTTTGATCTTGTTGAAATTTAATAACTGATTTATTTTGTGGATTTCTTATAATTTCCATCAGCAAATCATCATTATTTCGAAGCATCCGAAAATGTGATGAAAAAATTTAAAATATAATTTAATTTAAAAAAGTATTAAATATTTAATAAAACTTCGTCTACTTTTCATATTTTCTTCATTCATTTTTTATAAAGACACAATATTTTGGTTTTTAATGATGTTTCATTCACAGAAATGTATCTAAAATTATAATTAAGACGCAGAGAATAACCGATGATCTTGAATGATCTGATTTTCAAACTCCACTCTTTACTCTTCCTGATAAACTTACGCCACGCCAAACGCCCGGCATATTCAATAACTGAATTAACTGCGTTAGTAACTCCGCTAGCTGCACAAATTATTATTTACGACTATGTGCTTTGAAATGTTAATATGGTTTTTAAATATTACTTAAAGCCCATTACATCTTTGACGAAAAACGCCTATTTTCACGAAGTTTTCTTCTAAACTCTAGGAATGTGTAGTATAATTATTTTAATATAAAAACATAGCTCAAACCAGCTTTTATATTTCAGGCTGATTACTTTTTATTGTTTTTACATTTTTATGTAATTGAAATATTAAATTTCACGGTGTCTATTACTTTAATTTTTTTGTATCCAACATTTTAAGTAGGGTAATTAATATATTTCAGCGCGGTCAGAAGTACAAAATATGCAAAATTATTTCTTACATATTTTTTTACTTCTTTTTTATGTATTTCATATAAATATTATGATTTTAAAGTTCCCATGTCATAGTTGTTCATCACCATAACTTTCAAATTAATCATATCTCCGTCTTGTTATTATTATTTGTTTCGATTTCATTCTCCTTATTCAAAAGTATTGTAAGTATTTCGTCCAGTACGCTACGACTCCTATCTATTTTTTAGAAAACTTTTAAATCAAGATAATATATCAGAATAACACTAAATTATTCAAAGATACCTAAGACGTTTAAAAGAAGACCCCATTTAAGTTTTACCTTCAAATTCACTCACGTTGTTATAGTTAAAACGTATAGGGAGAAAATAAAACATGCAGCGTCAACTAGAATTCTTAAATAAAATGAAGATAACTTAAATAATATTAAAGGTGTGATTCTGTTGCTAACTTATATTTCGTTTCAAATTTTCAGGTCTATCCATTATTCCGTTGCGACATTGCTTCGCTACTCCCGTTGTGTATTTCTTTGTTTCAAATAATAATTTTCCCGGAGGAATAAGATTTCTCAAAATGGGAAATAACCTATATCATTTTTCGGCTTGCAAACCATACCTGTGCAAAAATTATGGCGGTATGCTACTCCGCTATGACGTGAAAGAAGAACAAACAAACACGCTTTCGTATTCATAATTTTAGTTAAGATGATATCTTCCTGGTTAGAAAGTAGCCAATAAGTAAGTACCAGTAGTAATAGTATATCATACAGCCGGCCCGCCAACAATCCATTACTCGGTTGCGACTTAGAAGAAAGAAAAACAAATACACTTTTAAATTTTTAATTATTGGGATTATCATATTAGTTTCCCAAGTTGAAAAGTAGCCTATATAATTTCATAATCTACCAACTATCTTTGTGCAGAAAATTACGTCGATCTGTTGCTCCATTGTGACTTTAAAGAAATAAAAACACACGTTTGTGTTTTTTATTTTTTGGGATTGTTATATAAGTTAGGGTGATATTTACCAAATTTGAAAATAGCCTGGATAATTTCTTGATCTGCTAACTACCTCTGTAAATAAAATTACGAACAAACAAACGCGCTTTTAATTTTTTAATATTAGTTGTAATTTTTGTTTTAATTAAGATGACGTTTCTCGGATTGGAAAGAACTCTAAGTAATTTCCTAGCCCGCCGACTATCTCTATGCCGAAAGCCACGCCAGTCTGTTGCTCCCTTGTGCCGGGAAAGAAGAGCAAATCAACACACTTTTGAAGTTTTAATATTAGATGGGATTGTTATATTAGACAATTATTTTGAAATTTTTAATACTGAAAAAATTATTATTTTGGAACTTTTGATATTGGTTGGGATTGTCATATGTAAACCCAAGAAATCTTAACCCTAGTAAATATTTCACAGATTTACGATTAGCTTATATTATCTCCCGGTCCGCCAAATACCCCTGCGTAAAGTTTATAAATACAAACACGAATTGATATAAAAAAAACAAACCAAAAAATTAATAAGCAGGAAGGGTCATAAGTTTATAAATTCAAACAAGGTAATTTAAAAAAAACAAGCTCAAAGTATTCGAAATTTAAGAAACAAAAAGGATTATGTAAAAAAAATAAATACAAACACGAATTGAAATAGAAAAAAAATCAAAATATTCAAAAACTGGATGAAAAAAAGTGTCGCGTTAAGTAAGTTTATAAATACAAATATGAATTGGTAATTAAAAAAACAAACCCAAAACATCCAAAATTTAGTAAGCAAAAAGGATTACATAAAAAAATTAAATTGCAAATCCGAATTGATATGCTAAAATACTAACCAAATTATCCAAAAATTTAATAGGCACAAAGAGTCGCGTAAGAGATTTGCATGCGAGTAAAAGAGTAGCAGCGTACATAGCCAAAACGCATGTATTCGAGAGAAATAACGTGTTTGTTTTTTTATTAGAATTACATTAATGAAAATAAAAAACAACCAAGATTTTAAATAAGACGTGAACAGCTGATCTTTTTATTTCTATTAATAATGTCTTATAAATAACCGTGCTAAATTTCTCTAAAATTTATCTTACGGGATGCTTTTGGATTTTTTTCAGACAGAAAAGGTATTTCAGTTGTATTTTTAAACAGTTGTATTTTTAAAAATTTGTCAAGAAAAACATATATTTCTTTCATGGCATAAATTTAATGTTTTGTTAGAATTTTTTTAAATTTTTTACTTAATTCGCTGTGTCAGCTCCTTAGCGAGATCTGAAATAGTGTATTTCACGGAGCATTTTTTGTTTTATTTTAACATTAATTTTGTACGTTTACTTATCGCTGTCTATGAAATGTTAAGTATTTAATCAGTATATCTTTTCACGCTAATTTATTTCATAAAATATATAAAAAAACCGCCAATGAAATAACCAGTTTTTCTTTTTATAAATCATAAGATACATTTATATGGAGTCGATGGAAAGGCGAGTACGTCTTTATAGCTATTTTAAGAAATTAAATTTCTAGTGAATTATCGTTTCCATACATAAAATGTTGCATATGTTATATTAAAATATATGGCCTGGCGTAATTCAATTTTTCGTAATGATAATTTGCTTAGTCGAAACTTATATTTTCAGATACTATGATAATTTAATATTATATTATAAAAATTTATCACTATGATTTCAGTAGCTTAGTAACGTTAGAGTTTTTTTTTCTAATTCTAAATACACACATAAAAATGTTTCGGCCGCCTTCACCCTATAGATCACCCAAAGTGAACATAATATTCGTATTTATTCCAATAACACTAAGTCTTAAAATATAAAAGTAATACCATGCGTGAAAGATAGTTTTGATTATATCATACAGCGAAAAATTATCGTGGTTTCCTTACACTTGCTACTTTGCATTCAAGTTAAGCACTTGATGAAGCAGTCAAGCCCGGTCATCAAATACACTTGAAAATTGTTATATTTACAAATAAAATATTTGGTGAAGTTCATATAATTAATTTTTCGCTTTTCATTAATTGGCATATTTGTTTTTATATTTTTATCTGAGCATCCTTTCGATCTTATTAAACCACTCCGACACAATATCTCGCCATTTTATTTTCAAATTAATTTAAAATTAAAGATACAATTTTTCTCAATATTTAAACGACCGCTATTAGCGTAATGGTAATTTTATTTTTCTTTTCTTAAATTCTCCTTTTGGTTCAAGTCACAATACCGTAATTTTTTAGAAGTAAATTATTTATTGATATATATTTATAATTTGTCAATTTAATACCTACATCTACTTAAATATTTTTATAATAGTGATCAGAAACACTATTTAATAATAATTTAAATACGTTAATAACCCTAAAGTCATATTAGCTTAAAATCTGCAAACCTTGAAAAAAATAATAACTTCTGTCGGTATCACTATTTTTTCTAATATCATATGTTACTAATATATCATGTGCTATATATAATGTACATCAATGTGTACATACACACACACACATTCACTCACATACACACACACTCGCACACGTATGCGCGAGCTATTACCTGTGGCTAAGGCAACCAATTAAGTAAAAATCTTAGCGAGATCGGAACGAGTGTATTTCAAGGAGAACTTTTTGCTTTATTTTAACATTAATTCTGTACGTTTAGTTTTCTCTGTCTACGAAACGTCAAAACTTTAATCATAATATTTTTTCACTCTAATTTACTTCATAAAATAAGTAAATAAAACCGGCAATGAAACAGTTTTTCTTTTCATAAGTCTTAAGATGTATCTATATGTAGTCAATGGAAAGGTCTGTACACCTTGTTGCTATTTTAAGAAATTAAATTTCTAGCCGGGAATTATTGTTTCTGTACATAAAATATTACATACGTTAAATGAAAACGTATGGCATGGCATACTTGAATTTTTGGTAAGGATGATTTGATTTGTCGAAATTAATATTTCCAAAAACTTAGCTACTTATTTAGCTCACGCACATGTATGCGCACGCACTCGCACCCGCGCACGCCCACGCACATGCACACGCACACACGCACGCACACCCATACGCACATGCACACAGACGCACGCGCGTACACGTACACGCTCACGCACACACACACACACACACACACATATATATATATATACATATATATATATATATATATATATATATATATATATATGTGTATATACATATATATAAATATATATATATATATATATATTTATATATATGAATGAAAATATAATGAAAACATACTAACTGACATTAACAAAGAGTTTAATCACATCGATAATTTTTAGATATTTATTATCATATATACTTATTAAGTATATATTTGACTCGTATAAAGATTGATTTTTCTAAGTTATCAATTTACAACTGACTCACTTCATCACATTCAGACAATCTTTAAACATAATACTGTCCTAAAGTTCATTTTTTCAAGGCTTTGACTATTAGTTTTTTTTAAGTATTTTATTTGATCACATTTAGATGATCTGAAAACGTAATTTTGCCAGTCGTTTTTTTTACGTTTTGTTTAGGTAACGCAAAACTTATCTATAAATGACTTTATATTCACATGTCTTCCTAACCAAAATTAAATAATAACCCGCTTTTTCTTTCTATATATACAACGGGTTTAACAATATTATCTCGTAACTAAATTGTGAATAAATATTCAACTCAAAACGAAAACTCGTTAAATTAATAAATTTTCATCACATCATGTGATGATACACTTTCCATTAATAATCACTTAATTTATTTATGTTAACCTTAATTTATACCATAAAAATATTTATGACATCTTTATGGTAATGACTTTGATATTACGAAATAAAACATCATATCATATCCCCTGAATGATAAACAATGATTTTCTCCTGTTTGGACAAAGTTTTATTAAAATAATGGTATGGAATAATCACCCGATTCCTATTTTCATAGGCTTCATAATATTTACTATTCGTTATGTTAGTGTTATAAATGGAAAACTTGGTACATTTTTTTGTTTTATTTACAAGTCAGTCTACTTGTTTCAATCAGTTATTACCGACCACAGAATACGTATAGATCGTATTACGAAGTGAGATAAGATTATTATGGAAAAAACTAGCAGTTTTTAGGGATTAATTAAGAATATTATTTCCCATAGTGTAATTTTTTAAGGTTCTATTAATATTAGTTTCTTAATGGAGGCGTCGACTTCCTTGCAATAAACGTTTTATAAAATCTCGATTTCAAATAAGATACAAGTAAAAATTTAAAAAATTCGACGCATGTACTAATGCTATATATATATATATATGAACTTTCCATAACATACAACTTAAACCATGGCGAAAACCGCATCAAGATCGATCCAGTAAGGTCAAATTTATAAGCGAACAGACAGTCCTATGTATAAATATAGATATAGAGGAGATATAATGTAAACAATCATTATCTATAATGACTATTTCATTTTGAACCCATAATTAAATAATAATTGGGATGAAATATTAAGCAGTTAAATGTATGTTAGTCTGCGAATATAATATTTTTCTTCTAAAATTAAGTTTGACTCCGCCAAAGCAAACTTAATTTAACTCTATTTTAATAGCTATTACTTTACCGTAAATTTTATTTCTATAAATTACACTCTTGCTTATAATTTGTGATATCAAATAATTAAACGACTCAGCAGCGTTGGGTTAAAAGTTAATAGTAGGTTATTATTTAATTTTTATAATGATCCAATTTATTTAAGGGGCTAATTTTGATTAATTATTCTAGTTATTTAAACATCAAATTTTAATGAAACTTTTTTGATTCTTGATTACTGCCAATTCATTCTAGGTTTTGCCGGTGCGCGTTATTATTTAATTTAATAAAAGTAATATTATAAAAGTAAGTTATGCTGAATTTCATAAATAGATAATGATTTAATTTTCATATTTTTGATTAAGTTAAAAAAACTTTTTCCATACAAGTAATATAAGACATTTAAAAGAAACTACGTCTATTTTAGGAACTCAGAAATTATTTTTCTGTGTCTATGATTTGTAACTTTTAGTATAAAGTTAGAAGGTACTATCCCAAACATTTAATTGCGCTAGTCTCCTTATATATGGAACTCAATCTTTTAGTATAATATAGTGTAACATTCTAAAATTTTATTTTTTTAAAAACCTCATTGGCAGTCGTTCCAAAATATCATATCTATGTGAGCGCCTGTTTAATTATTTTAATCTACAAAAAAAGATAACGAGATGGGAAAAATACACTAAGTTTTCCACTATGCATTTTCTTTTTAAATAATTATCTTGAATTACATTTCATTTTAAATGGAACGGAACTTTTTTTAAACCATTTTTATTTTTCTTTTTCGTTCAGTATTGTAAGTGGGTAAATATTTATACAAGGAAGCAAATATTCACTCCATTTCTTAATATTCATGACCAATATTTAATAAAAACAATTTTTTTGCACTACTCGTTACATACATTGGGCTTAAATCTGTATAAACATTAAGTCTCATTTAATTTTGCTACCGCCTTTGAATTAAAAAAAAATGTTCGTTATAAGTCCTTATCTTTTTTTAATTAGATATCAAATATATATCATTTTATAAAAGAGAAACGAAAAATCCACATAGAGTTTACTGGAAGTAAATTTTTTTTCAAACGCTGGATAATTAATTTATTATTCTTTCTAGACTTAAAGTAACGGTATTTATATTAATAAAAATGAATTAATCTCAGAATTATTGGGCAGCGGTAACTGGCCTAAAATAAATATTAAGACTGTTGGTTGCTGAAAAATGACCTCTTTATGAATTCAAAATGAAAGGAGGATAAATCTCGAATACCTGAATAATTTAGTGACTGAAGCTTTTTCATTAATTTAAATATGCTGCAGAGATATAATTATTTTAAGTCAAATTGTCGGCGAAATCTCAACCCTGTATTTAAAAAGTTGTAACTAAATTTTTGTTTAATTTTGATTAATATTTTTATTTTATTACAAAACCTCACAGGAGTTTGAAAAACAGTATTCACCTACTGTACACATAAAAAGGGCCATTTATAATTAAATCTGTAAATTGCAATTTTTGGACAAAAATATTAAAGATAATTATGTTACTTTCCAAAAATTATTTGACGAAACTGAGTTTAGTTTCAATACTAATGGAAGTCCCGTAATGTGACAAGAATTAGTACATAAATGTGATCATTTTCTATATTCACTGTCTTTAATTTAAATAAATCTGAATTTGATTTAATCATTACTTTTTGTTAATTTTAATCTATTTCCACAACCATTATAGCAACAAATCTTATTCCTCAGCCTTCTGTTAAGGAACTATTTACTAGTCTTGATATGAGTTTATTTACATGAATTTGTTTCATTAATTGTTGTTTATGTTATATTTTCTATTGTATTTTACTTGCGCGTATCTCTGTCATAATTTTTTCATATTATATTTAATTTACGGTAGGTATTTACGTTAATAAACATACGAACTCTCTTTTAAAAAAAGGTTTCGTATGTTTATTAACGTTACGAGCAGTAAGTTGTGCGTGGTTAGTTTTAACGAAACTTTTTATTATCTTCTAATCCATTTTGCCGAATATAAGCTAAAATGTAATCATGATAGTATCTTGTTTTAATTGTTTTTTGTATTAGTAATAAAAATTTCGATTTATTTAGTTATACTATTTTAATTTTTTATTAAGAGTTCCAATCTTATAATATAAATACGCTGATAAAAATTTAAAATACTTGGACATAAAAATGCTAGAATTATTGTCTGGATTATTTTACTGTGTAATATTTTTTAATATTATGATTAAACCCTTATAGCTATATTATATTATTTTTTTAATATAATATAGCTATAAGGGTTTAGTTTATTTAACTCAATAACTTTTCTATTATCCATGTTTGCAACAGAATATACGTCGTATTACTCGTACATAAATTGTGATAATTAACAATACGCATCGCTGATTTTTTTATGGATATTCAGGTTGCTTAGGTTGCGTAATTTTCATACATTCGAATTTTGTCTCTTAAGTCATTCATTGTGCACAGATTATGAGAAAAAATATTCACCCACACCTATACACCCTACCAATTTCTGAATACTCGTAAAATAAGATAAAAAAGTTTCGTATTAGTCCGATAGGTCGTTTTCGTGATAAACTATAAATAATATAAAAAAATTTAATCTTTATAAAATTAATATAATCAGCAATTTTCTCGCGTTATACTTAAATTTTGTAAATAGAGGATTCAAATTTTAAAGTTTGGTAAGTAAAAACAGTAGCCTTTACCTAATATAAATATCTTTAAGTAATGTATGAGGTGTCAATATTTGCATTTTCTTTCCTTGATTTTATAATATAACTCATAGCCAAAGATATTATTTAAAGTGAACAAAATAGTATGAATTAAAATCAATAACATCCAAATTGTGTCCAACCTTATCCACTGCAATATAATTGATCTTAAACGTACGTACGTTTCCACTAAAGTAAGTTTTCAAATACTTTCTATCTAGCGTTCAATCAATAATGTGCAAAATTCAATAGGTTACCTCACGTCCAGATCCAGATGTATTTCCTACGACATTATATTCGTCCGTGCTCTCCAGTCCAAAGTTCTATCTAAAGCTCAATCAATAATGTGCAAAATTCAATAGGTTACCTCACGTCCAGATCCAGATGTATTTCCTACGACATTATATTCGTCCGTGCTCTCAAGTCCAAAGTTCTATCTAAAGCTCAATCAATAATGTGCAAAATTCAATAGGTTACCTCACGTCCAGATCCAGATGTATTTCCTACGACATCATATTCGTCCGTGCTCTCCAGTCCAAAGTTCTATCTAAAGCTCAATCAATAATGTGCAAAATTCAATAACTATTCTGGTTGCCTCACGTCTAGATCCAGATGTGCTCTCCAATTCAAAGACGGGATTTGAGGTCTACCTAACTCAAGTTATGCGGTCACTCCTTACTATTCGAACAAATAACGGCTGTTAGTTAAATGAATTGATATCATTGATCCATTCCAATAATAATAATCTGTGAGTTATTTGTGAATTGTGTTGTACTTAGTAGTTTTTAGGTAAGGATTTCTTTTATTATTCAATTTATAAGATTTAATTTTATTACACACAAAGTTTAATAGAGGGATAATTAAGTATAATATAAAAGGCATATGGGGTAAATGAAATAGTTGATAGAAGGTCAAATATGGTTACTTAAAGTAAACGTAATCTCTATTAGATAAGAATAGTTTTCAGACTAGCATAATTTTATTTACTCGACCCGTTCGTGACAATCTATCGTGACTCATATTGAAATCGCCGGGGTACATTATAGGATAGACAAAAATAGTGTTTAAAATATACCTTTAAATGCCATAAATGTCTATATAATCCAAACGTATGCAGATACGCGAAGAAATACATCGTTGACTTGCTAAGGTTTCCAGATTTTGTTCTCTCTAGGAGACGATAGTGGAAAAGCAAAATAAATACAGCATTTCATAATTAATATGGGATAATAATAAAACAAGAAAAGCTAGATCCTATTTTCCATATAAACAGTATTTTTTTTCCTATTACGTAATGAAACTTACATAGTAAATAGTGTGAATGTTTTCATTAATATTGCGAATTTCTTTAAGAAGTCCGAACGGGAGCTAAAAGAACGCTAGTTGCTATTCTTATTGTCGCCTTTATCCACTCATCATTGACAAACCAACGTTACCGTCTATCTTTCTAAATCTACAATCGTATTCACTATAAATTGTATAAATACAGAGCACTTGTTTTTCCGGCGAGACCCTTAAAATATGATTGAAAATAAAGGAAGTCTCATGAAATACGTTGTGAATTGTCGTGCGCCAAGTATGTTCTTTTTCCGATTATGATGGATGTGAAAATTTGATTAGAATTTTTAATTGAGATTTCACAAGTTAATGGGTCTTCTCTTTATTTTAAAAATCTTTATTATCCATTTTTGTGATTTTCAACTTCTAGTAGATATATATATATATTTTTCATGGCCTATAAAATTAAGGCAAAATGTTAGTCAACTTTCTTATAAAATAGTGAAATACACAGATATCGAATAACTTATTATCAATCCGAAAAGGATGACTCGTATGAGGAATAATACACTGAATAACACGTATTTAGCCAGATTTAAGGTAATCAAATAATATCACTCAATATTTAAATCAAATATTATAAGTAAAAAGGGTTCATCTAAACACACGACACATAATTGTATTAATAATATAGCAAATAGTGATGTTGACCGGACAACTTGTCACACATCGGACAGTCACATTAAATGTACAAGTGTTATCCAGGATTGAAGTGTAAGGAAATGCAATTTCCCGTCACTTTCAAAAACCATATGTAATGAAATTTGTTATGGCAAGATTGCTTATAACTTTGGAAATATAGCACCTACCGGCATTATTTTAGTACCATAATTTAGAAGACAGAAGTCATTACTCGATAGGGCATGTCGCTGGCGTAAAAGTCTCGTCTCATTCGGAACTATATTTACCATCGCGCGCTGTGTTTAATTAGTAATTATTGAGTAGTACATTGGTCGATTCCAGCGCGTGTGGTCGCGTTTGACAGAGCTCATGACATTATAATAAGTGTGATACATAAAACTCATACTGTTACCATTAGAAGTTGTAAAATTTAAAAAATGACGACTGCTCTATTATCTGTGCCAATGCGTGCGATACGTAACGTAAAAATTGGGGTGCAAGAGCTCGAGTAGCTAGAGTGAAAGATTCCGGACCTCGACGACCCGCTTTGACCTCGGCAGAACGTGTTCGTCTCCACAGGGAACGTGTTAGACTATATTACACACTCTCTAGTATCCTCAAGACGTTTTACGTACTCCACTGCGGCTGCGTCCCTGATACTGCCTACCCGATTTTTTTCAACCAGAATTTACAAACATTCCTGCCAAGTTAATATATTTATTATTTATTATTAAGTAAACACTATTATTTATTAAATATATGCGTAGAAATCTGTAAGTGACGCGAAGTTGTAACTCGAAACATAACATGTCTCAGTGAAAACAATTATATTTAAGAAGGTGGGGAAGGGGAGCCCTCCTCCCCCTCCCTCCTTTTCGATTAAGTAGCTGCTCGAAGAAAAAACCGTTTTAGTGTAATAAATTTGTGTTAAATAATACCATCTTTCATGGTCTCCCAAATTAGCCACTAGTTCTATTTTTATGTTTAAATACTATGTAAAATATGCTTGATATACATTTTACGCCATAAAACAGCAACTTCAGGTTCTTTCTTACTTTCTTAAGTATTTGTTCCGTTGTCTTCAATTGTTATTTTATCAGTCGTGTGCTTTAATTAAATAAAATAACACACCTATTCATCACACAGTTTTTATTTAATTTTGTACAGTTAACTTTTATTTTATTCTATTTTAATGTATTCATGATAAACAATAATTTCATTTGTCTAGTCTAATTATTTAGTAGAGAATAATCGCTCGCCCGTTTCAAACATACTCTGAATAAATGATATCCTTCTTTGTTTGCTTTTCGTGGTGTCTTAATGTAATTTACCTTACACAATTGTAATCAAAACAATTATTGGTTTATTATTTTGTCGTATTCTCAAATGTCGTATGTTACATATTAATAATTTTTTTAAAATTTTGTAATAGGATAATGACACATGAATGTACAATAATTGTTTGTGACTGGTTAATTAGTTCCGTATTGAAGTCTATTGTTCTGTTATTTACTGAATTCAAGCAAAATAATATCTAATATAATTTACGATTATGACCTTTAAACTGAACTATGCGCAGGAACGGCTGTAATTTAAAATCTCATTGAGATGTCGTTATGATTTGTCTAATGCAAGTTTCCATTCAGTATGTACATGTACTAGCAAAACCCTTTTCAATTGAATTTAATCCTTCAATACGCGACACTTAAATGCCTGTAACATTGTAACTTGGCAACAACGACATCAGTATGTGTGTTAATAACTAAAAGATTTATTTTGTTGTAAGTATATTTTCAGTCACTTTAGACGATGAATATAATTAAAAGTCAATATATCGTTAAACATTTAATTTATCGTTATCTCCGAGCGTCTGTCTAAAAATATATGTAAAAATATCTTTGTAAGAAAACCTGAACAATTTTATTTACGACCAAATTATTTATAAGTTTTAAACTTAAGAAAAAACTCGTTAGCTATTTACATATTCCACTCACATATTTTTTTACAAATTTTGAAATAAATCACTACTTCCTAAGCGAATTACATTCAGGTGATTTCTCTCTCCATTTGCCAATTAACTTATTATTTTTAGCGATATTTCTTTAAGTGAAAACTTAAAGCAAACGGCCAGTATAATATTTTTTTAGGTTTTATGATATTTTAATAAAAATATCATTTCCAAAAAATATCGTTCTCCTTTGATTTATCATTACATGAATCATATGATTGAAATTATGGTAATTACTTAAATGATGAACACATAATTTTTATCACTCGTTTACTCTTGACTTTTTTATTCCTATTCAGTGTACAGTGGTTAGTTAGTATTGCACGAGACCAAAATTGATTTTGGACACTTAGCAAAATGTAACCAAGAAATTTATTTCCTTTTCTACGTACTAAATCCACTATTAGATGCATTGGTAATAAGAAAATTTTTAGCTTCTTGCCTCACTAAATTTATAGTTAAATACCTATGCTTCGAAAGAGACAAGAAACCCTCACTCATTATTCAAAAATGTTGAAGTGATTTAGCGAAAATATCTCCAAAAATAAATGATGTTATCACCGCCTTGATTCTTTGGGTTACGTGTTATTATGAAACTAATATCAAACTAAAAGTAGAAGATATATAGCAAAAATTAATAATATCAAGCAAATACATCATTGTAAGATGAGTTATTTGTACATAACTCCGACTACATGATTTTAAGTGCCTATATTAAACATTGATAGATAAGTACACTTAGAGTCAAATCCTATCACTGAACGTTCATGAACATGGAATAAAATTGATATGCAAGAGCAAGATTTTATTGATGAGTTTAATTTAAAAAATAAACAATTAAAATTATTTTAATATCACGTTTAATAATAAATAAATATAAAGGAAACTACACTCCATACTTGATTAATTGCAAAAACATTTATATTTGTATCGTAGCCTAAGGAAATGTTAAAAGCATGTTTAACGTAAGGAAAAACAACAAATTAATTAAACTAATTAAAAACCATTTATAATTTTCTCAATTCTCCACTCTGCTTAAAAATATTTTGTTATTTCACTTTTATCTTATACACTTGTTTATTTGTTGCATTTTCCCTAGGGATTTTTCTTTATCTACATATTTTTTACTAAGTTTCTTTTTAAATCTAATTAATGCAAATATAAAAAAATAATTTATCGAGCTTGATTTAAGACCTAATTTTTCGTTTTCTTATTCAAAAATTTATGTATTCTCCTTCAAATTTTTATGTGAAAGCCTAAATTCTCGCCTTAAGGAATAGGAAAAACTGTGAAATGTGTAAGTTGATGGAACTTAGAGAATTAGAAAATTTTTAGGATATTTAAATACAAGCATATAAAAAACAAAAAAATCTTTCTATCAACTTAATCTTTATTTTCAAACGCATTTTTACGGATCTTTTTCAAAATAGAAAAAATATTGGTTGACTTTAATTAGATCTTGCATTAATTGTACTTGTTTCTGGTAAAAGATAAGGAAAAATTGTTCATTTAAAGAACATTTTCAGGTTGGTTAACTGCAAGTATAATTATTTTATTAACAGGAATGTTAGTCAAAAATCAAACATCATATTTAATGAAATACACTACTTTATGTATTTATTGGCGCACATATCTAAGGATGTGAAATCAGGTTTATAAATTTTGATTGCCAAATATTTTACTGGTATACAAGTAGTACTTTACTAGTATACAATTTACTCCCTTCTGTATTTAATTTTCTTCTTTTCTCCTATTATGTCCTTCAAGAAAAATATGACAATTCTTATTACCTATAATTGTGAACTAGATTACACTAAAGCAAAAAGTCCAGTAAATACGTTTGATTGTTGTCGAATCTAAAACTAAAAGTGGAGTACGGTGTGTAAAGTATAGATAGATTTGTATTAGTTATATCATTACGTCATAAGTTTTGAAAATTAAAAACTACCGCAAAATTAAAAAGGATGTTGATTGTTTTTTTTTGCGCATCCAGGATATTTAAATTTTATTGCAATTGCAAATAGTGTTTAGCTACGGAAACAAAAATAAGTTTAATTTCGATTTCTGTAACTTCAGAAACACCAATTAACTTACAACATTTATTTTTCTTGCCACAACATTTACAGGAAGCAAGCATGATGCTAAAGAGCATCATGCCGGATATTCTATAAAATACTGCCTATTCCGGTTTCGTAAGATTAGGAATGGATCATAACCGTATGTTATTTTATTAGTTTTTTTACATGCTATAAATTTTTATGTTTCTATCTAATTATATCAACATTTCCGAAACCTTTTCCACCCACATTTTCACATATTTATCAATAATATTTTAAAAAATCTTGTCTTAACGAGTCCAAGCAGCCAAAAATTAAAAATATTCTTGCTAAATTTGTAAGCTTTACGATGTTGAAAATATTATAATGAGTCATCAGTTAGTGAGTGATTGGCAATTTTCTTTCATATACATAAATTAAGTATATGTTTAATTAATGTATATATTAAGCATATTGCTTTTATATGTATATATTAAGCATATATGCTGCACGAAAAATATTTAAATTCCCAGCAGCACATTTTACGTTTCCATATAACACCTTGTCATTTGATTACCTTTGTCTTGTTAAATAGGAGTGGAGTTTTCATTACGAGCATTAGAAATTAAAACATTGGTGCATTAAAAATTTAAATATTCAAGAGTACAAAATATCTCTAATAATTTTTTTTTATATTATGTTTCACCGTATTAATATTTTGCCTAATACACCTTTTACAGTCATAAAAAATTACGTGATTTTTTCAATTATATTTTGTTTCCTTATAAATTTTTTTGTCAAATTAATTTTGTTTTTTCATGATTTTAATTTAGTAATTAAGAAGAAATAAATAGGTTTGGAGAAAGAATACACTATATTGCACATTTTCTTGCATATCCATATTTTCGAGTTCTAAATAACATGAAAAGAAGAATAACTTTAATAAAAAACCAATATTACTACAAAATGAGTGTAATCATCAGACTATAAAATATTACAGTCCCTTTCCATTTACAACGTTCTCGGGCAAAATTTGAAGGTTACCAGGAAATTTTTATTTTTATAGTTTAATATTATTTAAATTTATGCATGTAAAAAACTTGTAATTGAGTGAATTTTGTACATGGAAAACATTTTCAAAAGAGTTGAAAATGTTTTCCATGTATTGATCCATAGATTGGTTTAGCATACAAAATGATAGTAGGAGCCTGCTTTTAGAATGTTCGTTTATCTATCTGTCTGTATATTAATACGTTCTTCGATTAAGCGAAATCTACAGCATGGATTTTGGTGAAATTTAGAATCGAAATAACACGTACCCTCGAGCAACATACGGAATATATTTGGATATTATAGATTTAAAAACTATTGATTTGTTGAATATTACGATATCGGTACTACCAACGCCATCTGTTAGCGTTTTAGAAAACTTTTTGTTCATATATTTCTGAGGGAAAAAAAATTAAAACACACGAAAAATTCCTGACAAATGTTTTGTTCCGAATTACAAGCGATTGAAGTTGCATTGGCACTGCTAGTATTACATATAAAGATTTACTATAACGTTATACAAAAAACGATAATAATCTATCATCAGATGTCAGCGAAGTACCAATTGTATTTGAGCGATAAGTGTTCCGTACAGTTATTTGCTTTTTTAACATAGACTGTATGTGTTCGGTTTAAAAGTCTGTATGTGTAAAAAATTAAACATACGACTATTGCTTTCATAACTATGCTTTCTTTGTTTAACTATGGGTGTCAGAAAGAGATAGAAATAGGCATTATTTTATTATGTTTCATTAATAAAATTAACACCGTTTCTCAGTTTATAAGCTTTTTACTTATGTACCTTCAATCGTTTTTAATTATTTTAACTAAATAATAAGTTTCCAAATAATTATTCATTAATATTGTCGCCAAGAGTTAGTACGTTTCTATATGGAATAGTAAGATTCAGTTGTCAGTGAACAGAAGATCGCTAGTAAATTAAATATAGCATGTTTACATTTTAATTATGCTCTCCGTTCTAATAAAGTTTATTTATATTAATATATTGGAAATATTAAAGCAATTACTTCATTTATGTTAGTGTCTTAACGTTACATGAACACTTCAAATTTATAATATATATTTTTGTCAACAAAATTATCTAAACATTAACTTTCAAACGACTGCGCGATGCCGAATCAACCACATTCTATATATTGACGTTCATAATATCCCAATTTCTTGTCACATATATTTTCCATCTCCATTAGCCTGTCATTACTACGCACAAAACAACTGCCTGTTCTAATTTCCTGAGCCTCCTGGAGTGCACATATCACATTTGTTTTAGTCTTGGCCTAGGCGTTGAAAAGACTACGCGGGCCTGTCGTCGAAAATGTTTATAATTTTGTTTCTTTTTTCTAAAAATTTCTCATAGACTGCTAACTGATATAATAATATAGTAAGTAATTCAATAAATACAATAAAAAGATGGTGAGAATGAATCAGAATTCAGTAGCCAAGGTTAAGAAGCTACCAACCACCTGTCACATACCGAGGAAATTCCATCCGTTGAACAATTTGGACAAAGCAGTTTGGATTCAGACATTAAGAATATATGTACATTTTTTACGGGTCATGATAAGGTAACAAAATCAAAGAATAAGAAATATGAGATGCCAATTGAAAAATATTCTAACAGAAGTTAGGGGTGTTCGTAGGAATGCCATGGGGGGTGACAACATTTATGCATGCATTATTTATGATTTATTCATAAACGCAGCTATCATTGAAAAAATTGTCATGATGTATTTATCCAAAAAAGGCTCCCTCGTATAACCAAGCCCGTGACTGCAAACCGACTCATTGTGAAGAAACACGAGCATTATTTGGATTACAATACATCCCAGGAAACTTGCGGATATCACATGAGAATTTAGAGGATTTATTTGTAACTAATAGCATAGGCGTATCTATTTTTCTCGCAACTATAGTTGTATCATGAAACCGCAACAAAAGTAATATTTTGTTATATTCAGTGATATGTCACTGAATATAACAAAATATTACTTTTGTTGCGGTTTCATGATACAACTACACGGAATCTTATCGTTCTCAGGACAAAGCTGCGTTAATAAGGTATATTTGGGAGAGTTTACCCAAAACTATCTTACTTCGTGGGATAGATTGATGAGATGATGACCAGTTTTTGAGGAAAATGTACTTTCAGACAGTACATGAAATCAAAACCTGATAAATGTGGAATAAAACTTTATCCGTTAGTAGAAACCACTATGTCTTATGTTCTCAGTGTTAAACTTTATGCTTATAAGCAGCCAGATGGTCCTTATCAGTTAACCAATGGTGCAGTGGACGTTTATGACAATTTCTGGCACAGGACGAAATTTTACCTTTTATATTTGGTACACCAGTGTTCGTTTAGTGGAAGATTTAGCCAAAAATCTTAAAATTTCTGTTGTGAGTACCATGGGTAAAACAGGAAAGAAATACTAATTTATAACAATAAGTTTTACAGAAAAAGACAGACCTGAAAATTCAAATCAATTTTAATTTCCTAACAAGACTACACTGGTGACATACGTGCAGAAAAGAAAGAAACAGATCGGTGATACTAATATGTAAATGAAGAAAGGCGATGTAAATTAAGTTGATAAAAAAGTAAAGATGTATTCGATGTCAAGGAAAAATAATAGATGGACATTGACACGTTTCTTTCTTTTTCTGGTGTTGGGATAAATGCCATGGTGATCTCAAACACAAAGTGGTTAATAAAAAATATGAAAATGATAACGTTCATTTGGTGTACAACGGATAAAAAAGTATGAAAAAGTAAGAGCTACAATGGTGAGCCTTTCAAGAAAATTCAAAAGAAACATAAGTGACTTGTTTTCATCACTTGCACATGAGTGATAAAAACTCTTGTAACTAACTAAGCAATAGTTTTAGGATATGCATAGAAAGTTACAGTATATACCCAGCAAATAAGCAGAAAATTTTAAAACAATCTAATACATCTAGTCCGAAAAATACTTTCTACACCACGTTTATTTGAAGTGAATGTTATCTCGAAGAAAAGACTGATTCTGGAGAAAACTATAACTGAGTTGATGATAAATAATTTGTTACTTATTACTCAACCTCAATGATTTTGTTACTTTTATTTTATTATAGGTAAAAGTAAGATTTTGTGTTGCAAATTGATTTCTAGGGGAACTTGAGTTATAGTGTTCGCTTTTATAATTTAGTTTTTGAATTCGCGTAAGTCCTTTTTTTAACAAATCTTTCCCACCAAAATGATAATATATCTGAAGGTAAAAAATACATTTTTATTAATTAAATAGTGTTTTATGTCCCCGATATCTCCCGAAAGTCTTTAGTTTGCACGCGAGTGCTGTTTCATATAACCGTGCGCCCGTTTGAATAATATTTTATAAAGAAATACCATATTTCACGATGTATTCGTATTATGCACGTTTTCTAGATTTCTTTCGCAAGAAGAATGAATAATCGTTTTTCTAATATTTATCTTATAACAAAATGTGGTGTGGTCAGAGGCGATCTCTCGATATTAAGCACCCGAATATTTTACAACCCTCTTTTTTAACTTAAAAAGCATATTTTATCACAGTTTAACCTTACTTCAGTTAAAGATCAATACTTCTTTACACAAATGAAATATCTTCATAGATCCAGTAAGAAAAGGTTCATTTTAAATGGTAGTTAGCAAAAGTATTATTCTTTTGCTACATGAAACAAGACTCATTTTCAGAATTAATGGACAGTGGCAACTTGTGGTAAAATAAATAATGAGTCGACGACGCTAGCGGAAAAATACCTTTGTGAATTTAAAACGAAAGGAAAGAAAATCGAGAGTGCTTGAATAATTCAGTACTTAAGCATTTTCCGTTAACTGAAATTTACTTCAGGGAAAAGGTAACTTTAATAAAAATATCTTTGAAACACAAATTTATATTCACAAAATAATTTTAATTTGTTATTTCATAACGACAATTATTTTAATTCTTCTTACTACTGATCACTTTAAGACAACTTCCAAATGTTACTGAATTCCTTTCACCCCATATCTTTTTCTTTTGTTCAATGTTTCAGAATCCTCTTTTTCTCTACCTTCAATATTAACAGATTATTTTTATTTAATTTAGGTGATAGCTACACAAAAAAAAAAAATTAAAATTTTAAAATTAAAATTTTATCGGAACCTTGTTTAGATCTTTACTTAAAATAATTTTTCTTTGTAAAAAACTATTATTATTAAATTTATATATAATTTAATTTATATATATATATATATATATATATTTTCTTTCTTTTTTTTGGTATTTTTCGCAATTTTCTAATTATCAGTCGTTGAATCGTTTAGTTTTTTAAATTCCAGTTAATATGATTTTCTTAAAAATGACTGGAAATGAATATATAATTAATATTCATTTGATTTACAATAAAGTATTGTTTATCATACATTTTCTTTAGCAACAAAGAATCTTATATTTTTGAACGAATATTTTCCACCCAGCTATTAATTACTTTGAATTATATCATTTACAGTGACGTAATAATTCGTGAGTCCTCGTATAAAATAGTGGGTCCTTGTGGAGGTTTAAAAAAAAAATTAATTGCGGTGTTTATCTACAATCACTTAATAAATTTTAATCTTGTTCAATGATCGTTGTTTTCATTCATGTGTATAGCAATCGAATAACTTAATACTTAGCAAGTGTTCATTTGTAAAACAACATTTAATTCACGCCAAAGCACGTTATAATTTACCCGTTTTATGACGACTTTAAAATATTGTTTAAAATATTTAAAATATAGTCATATTACTTATTCTGATCTTTTTGATTAGATGCTAAAGGTGGCAATATTGTTTTACTAATTTTTGATAAAGTTTTATTATAATAAAACTAGCGTTTTATTTTAATAAAACTACGTCAAAATTGTGTCATTTTCAAGCGATTTACCCTAGTAATAACCATCTTCGATGCTTTCTTGTTCCCGTTTAAATTGGTTTAAGTATTTATGGGTAGCAAACAACCAAGAATCCACAATGAAGTTTATAGCACCATGTTGTTTTCAAAATCATCACTTTAGAAAGGCATCCAATTAATTTTCGATAAAATTTTTGTCTAAGAATATTAAGAAAGAAAATCTCGTGGCGCCTGTGTTGAGTTGTCGATTACAATAAATTTCTTGGGACCCATGTTATAAATATTCATATATAAATACGAATCTGTTAATAAGTATTGTTATAGGAGTTAACTAATAATACATACTCGATATTAACGTGCCAACACTGAAAATCCATCGAGCGTTGAAAATGTAGTGTCCTTTTTTGCCAACTTACGGACTTTGAAAATAGTACCGCTTTTAATCGATACGAACTACACTGTACCTTAAACAACACTACATCGTTAAATAAATATTAAATTATTAATTTTACTTACCGTTACGAAAAATAATATTCCCCTTAATTCTTGTTCACGCAAATGTGCGCAACTTAATAAATAAGCGTTGTATCAATATCATTGACTACATCATTCATAAACAATGACAATATGGTAGCTGGAGATGAAACGATTTCCATACGGAACTAAATTAGATATTTTATAGAGAACAAGGAAATCGTATTAGAAAGTCACCACGCAATAGATTCCCATGTCGAATTAGTTCGGCACTTTCATGTGCACAATTGTTCCTAGGTCAAAGGTGCCTAGGACAACCTGCCGCTGGAAACCCATCCAGCATACACAGCAAGAGATAAGGGCTCCTTTAATCGTGTAGTTGGTTGTTGTTATGAATTGAAGTCGCCTGCTGTCCTCCGACATTAGCCAGTTTAAACAATGCCGCAGAGCTCTTAACTGGGGTCACGAGTCCCTCGAGGTTATATCGAAATTACAAGATATTTACATTGAAATTAATTCGTGAACAAACAACAAAGCGTAATTAAAATTTAAGATTTTAAAACGCCCAACTAACATTGAAAGTTATTGCCAAGAATATTATAACGAGTGAAAAAATGAATTATTTTAAAATATTACAAAAGTCTTAAATCATCAAACGAACTAACAGTGAAAAATTAAGGCATTTCTGTAGATCGTTTGTTAATTTATTAAATTTATATTCCTATTTATTGAACTTTACTGAGAGTTATAAAGCTGTCTACACAGATGACATAGCTTTTTAATTCTCAAGAAAGATCAATCGCTTACAGCCAATCGCAATGCGGTTAAACGTTAGTATTTTAGTCGACTGTAATCATTGATATTAACAATACGAGTAAAGCATTAATTAATTATAAACCATAAAAAACAAAAATTAACTTTTTTGAATTGTACAAATATTGTGAAATTGAATAAAAAAATATAAGCTACACGCTGTTTTTTTGTACAGCGAAACGAACTCAAAGATTTTTTAATCGTCCCAATTTATTTTTATTTGTCACTTTATATCGACAACATACGTAAATTGATCGCTGGAAACAAATTCAGAATTTTCGTAATTTCAATGAAATTACTCTTGTGTAATGTAAATTTAAAATTATAATGCTTATTTTTTTCTTATTTTATTTTTGGTGGCCAATTAAATGACGAAGCATAGTAATTGATATCTCACTATAAAGTTTTAATTATTTCTTCACATACCTGAAGGAAAAAAATACATTCACAATTATTATACACCTATTTTTTGGCTCTTTGTGACAACAAAAACGTTATATGATAAATATACAATTATAAAAATATATGAATAAAAACGTGTGTGAAAATTAATTAAAATCATATCTCCTATATAATAATTTTGATATTTTCTTTATCATTTGTTGAAACGAGATATTATTAATTTAAATAAAAATAAAAGAAATTGGTTAATTTTTGTTATAAATAATTGGGCAGATTTTGGCCGAGAATTATATTTAAATCGTGATAATCTTATAAATATCAAAAATTTGTTTCATCATTTCGTAAAAAGTGTTACAACGTCGGAAATTTTACGTATAAATATTCAAGAAAAATATAACTTTCGTTATAAAGATAAACAATTATATTTAGTGAATAAACTTACACAGTTAACTTTAGAACCATATATTTTATCATTGATCAAAGCCAGTACATATTTAAACAAATTAATGAAAACCGCGAACTTTTAAAAATCTTCATATTTTTTAAAAGCTTAAGGCTTCATTCAAACTTTTACGGGAATAATAATGTTTTTTTTAATTTTTACTTCTTCATGTTTAGTTAACTCGTTGCTATGGCAAGCATCGGGATCTATTATCTGACCCTGGTCACTACGTAGGGATTTAGTACTTGGTAATGTAAATCCAAAAAACCAAAGCAAAACGGGTCTATCATGTTCAGTTGACGCGTCGATATGCTCAGCATCTGGGTTCATGATTAGGCCCTTGTCACTACCTAGATATGCAGTACTTGTCAAAACAAAAATCCAACAAGTCCAAACAGAACGGGTCAATCATGTAGGGATGTAGTACTCGTCAAAACAAACCAAACAAGCGTAAGTATGACACGTATTTAGTTAACGTGTAGCCATGGCCAGCATTCGAATCCAAGATATATCTTGGCCATCACTTAGGGATATAATTCTTATCGAGACAAATCCAACAAGTCTAAACATAATGCGGCTATCTTATTCAGTTAAGACATTATTAGGGCCAGCATCCGGGTCCATCGTGAGATCAGCTCTACAGTACAATATTATTGCATTGTCATCGAAGTTACATAAGTGGGCCAAATTTCAGGTCAATCGGATCAGTCGGTCAGTAAGTGTTTTAACCAAGTAAAAAAAATTAAAACAAAAGAGAATAGTTTTCTTTTCGTAAATTAAAAATAAAAATAGAATAAAACATTATAAATTAAACGAATCTCGTGTCAGATTTCATTGGTATACCTCTTCATTTTGACCCCAAAAAATCGAATAATTATTGAAACGTACTCAAAAGATATCGACGTCAATTGTTATAAAAGTACTTGGTGAGGACATTCATAATTATATATGCGTATAGAATAAGACGTATACTAATTGGACCCCAAGTAACAAAAGCGTAGAAAATAGTGTTCACTGCCTAAGCTTGACAAATCAACGTTTACCTAACATTTACAGAATACCTGGAATAATATTTCATTAAAGTGTTCTATTAAAATAATAACAAATGTTAACATTATATTCTATCTATCAAATATGTTGCCTTGTATATCTTTCAAAGGAATGATATAGTAAATTTCGCAAAAACCATAACCTTTAGTATCTTGTCGTGGTAATTTTTCTGCCAAATTTAGGCAAATTTTAGTGAAGCTATTTTTTTCCTAATTTCGACTTAATAATTTCAAAGACATATGACATGTCCTTCTGTACATTTTTATTAATATTTCTAGATCTATCCTACGTAAAATTCTGAAAAGGAATATATACTTTAAATGCTTATAGCTAACTCTTTTAAATTAAACTTTCAAGATACGCGAAATTGAAAGAAAAACTAAGTACTTGTTTTACCCCGTCAACAATTTCTTTCTAAATGTTTTTGGGTGTTAATTATTTTATTTCTATATTTCATGAAAGCTCGGTGCCGAAATCGTTGGGTTTTTGAAATAATATAATAACAAATGGCAAAGAAACAATAATGAATTAAGCAGAAGTATAAAGCATATCGAATAAAAGTCACTCTACGAATTCATAATACTATTACTGAAGAGGTTAACGGTGCAGAAAAAATATCTAATCTGGGTGCATCTCTCAATACTGTCTTGAACAATGTGAGCGCACGAAATACAGGTGAACGCTGTAACATATTCCTGAGCGCTTTATGCACGTCAAATGAAGTAAATTTAATTTGAAATATGTGAGTAAATATGTTTTATCCAATCTTAAGTTTCTGCATCAAACGATTTCTGCTTTCGTTTTTTTTTCAAATCATCAAGCCCTGATTTGACACCATTATTTTTACATCATCAGCAAGACCCGTCCTAGCTCTGATTGTCTTGTCAATAAAATCATGCGCAATGAATGCAATGAAAAGTCACGAGTGTCTATAATCCATCTACGAACTTTGTTACCAGATTTTGTCCAAATTCATGTAAGAATACCTTTAAATTATAACCTACCAAACAAAGAAATCATTAAAATTTGTTCATGCGTGATGAAGGTACGCGTTAACATATATAAAATACAGTCGAATTTAAAACTTCCTTCTTTTTTAAGTCGTTTAATGATATATTAGAACGTCTCAAAATATACATATTCCGCTCTACTCACAAAATATACTTATACCCACACAAGTAGCTATTATACATTTCGACTCCTCGTATCTTTTTGTCCTAAGACAGAATAAGCGATATCTTTAATGGCCCTAGGGGAACTCCTGATTAACCTAGCGCATAGTCGCGGTATGTTATCTCTGTAGATAGCGCTTGTGACGGTTACGCTGCGAGAATGTAGATATAAAGAGAAAATGTAATAAAAAAATATTATTTTAGAAAGTAAATGAATTAAGAAGAGAAGGCCAATAATAATTTATATGTAATTTTAGGGGTACTTATGTCACATAATTAAAAATAACCTGATATTTATAGCATAAGTTTAAAATGTCTTAATAAAGCTTAAGAAGGTGTTTGATTAATACGTATGTACATAAGATAGTTACTATGTGTTAACCTACACTAATTTTGAAATATGTTTCAATATTCCATGTGTTCTAATATCCGTTGTCTGACAGTAATCAAAGACAGAACAATTATCGGAGTGAAATATGAACAATATAGTATAGGATAACAAAACTATACTTAGAGCATAATATGGAATTTAGAGTTTAAAACAAAAATAAAGATAATTAACGATTTTAAAATTCTGTCTAACGGAATAGTTAGCGAATAAAGTGAGGCTTTTAACAGACGCACACCCACGCCCACACACACCCACACCCACACACACCCACATGCATACGGCCACGCACACGCACACGCACACACGCTCGCACGCGCGCGCGCACACAGGCACGCACGCTCGCGCGCTCGCACGTACAGTTGGAGGCACGCACGCACGGTCGCAGACACGCATGTACGCACGCACATTGGTACGCACGCACGCACACACGCATGCACGCACGAACTATAACTTTAAAATTTCACGTAAGGAGTTTTGCATACGCCACATAAGTGAAACGAGTCGAAGCTGTATCTATTATCTTTGTGGGTATATAAATATGTAACACTGCAGAATACAGTCATTTTTATACTAATACACAATTAGATATTTTAAAATCGAGCTCTCTTTCTGTCTCGCCACTAATTGTTGTCAGTACATCTTATTAATGTGCATAACAATTTTTGTTAAATCGAAAATCGAAAATGAATATTTATATCACCTGTCCATGACGGAAATATTGAGTCCCTTTAGGTTTCTATCAAGCATGTAGTTTTTATTCTCCTGATTATTTTTAATTTTTTTGTGGATAACAAATGTCATACATGCGGAAATAATCTATCGTTTTCAATTAACACAATTTGTTTTCTTTTTGTTCATCAAACTAAATAATCAAAATGATAAAAGAGAAAGTTATCAAATATTCTTTTTATACTATTATTATTGTCATTTGATCATCACGAGTCAGTGGTCATCGTGCCTAGTGCAATAATGCCTTCTAGGGGTACGATTATTATTGCCGTATTAGAATATAGTAATTTTCCGCAACCTTTCGCACGCTTTGATCTTGATACACAAAAAATTGAATTTCGCAGGTATCAATGAGCCTGTATGCCTGTGTGTTTTTAATTAGTTACAAACTATCAAACATCGTCATAAAATAAAGTAGATAAATTAAAACAAATATATAAATACTATTATTATTTATTGACACCATTCACCTAAATGTTTTCATCGATTATGAAAGTTATTAGAAATATTTTATTTCATGTTTAAATTAGTCAGAAAAAAAATTACAAAATACGACTACGATATAATGGATGGATGCTCATATCAGTCAGTCAGTCAGTCATGGTCAGTTCGGAAAGAAGATACAATGAACACAAATGGATTTTTATTTTCGGAAAACAGATCAAAAACTAAAAGGAGCAATTTTTCCATACCAAATATGAGACAAGTCTACTGCTAGATATGTCTCCTTTTTATTACAAGTGGATACATTTTTTGCTATTCAATTAGATTTGAGATACTACATGATAATGACAAAGAAGTGAAGTTAATTGTAACTTAGGAAGAGGCTCCAAGAACGTTTTTCGTTGACGTTTTTCTTTCGACTCATTTTTCTTTTGTTTTAAGCATCACTTTTGTCAATGAAGCTTTCTAGAGTCTTAAATAAAAATCGTAAAGAAAAAAGATTTTCTACTGCAATCTTTCAAAATATTGATAATAATGTAATCGAACATTAATCGCACACGTAATACTGGTTTATTTTAATTACTTTTTTATTTCAATTATTAAATTGCCTGCCTATGAAAATTAAAATCAAATTGCGAATGTTTCATTAATAATCTGTTATCAATGATGGTAAGGTGATTTCATTTGTATATTTCTATTAAATACTGGGTTTCAATTGTGTAATTCTCATTATGAGAAACATGAGTTTAGCAAACTTTATATTTTACGGTACCCATAATTTGTTATTATATGGAATTTTTATAGTATTTTGGTAAAGAAAAGTTTATTACAATTCCATACCTAGATTTTATCTTTAAATTTTTAGATGCATTCTTCCACTTATCATTTAATTTATCACGTTAAATATAGGTTACAGAACATGTTTTTACACGGTATATGTATAAACTATCCTTACATTTATAGAAATAGCGTATATATTCAGTGGGATCTCTCCTTGAAAATTTATGTTTGATTGCCAGTTTTTTGTAATATTTCTGCACCTTTATCTGTCTTAAAAACCTTCGTAAATATTATTGTAATATAAGAGATTGGCTATGAAAACTATGAATAAAACAAAAAATAAATAATTGTAATATGTAACCTAAACAACAAATTTTCCTTAGTTTTCACTTTATTAAAATAATGCAATGATCAAATCGTTATAATAATGTTTATAACATCTTTTGTCAACCGTTAAGGAACCAGGCTTTGACGTGTTAAATGAGTTCAATTTATTTTAATAGGCGACTTATCGAGAACTAAATTATACTCTCGCCTTTAATGTTATTTTTATTAGGAATTTATCACTAATAACTGGTTCGCTGTCCGCTAAAGTATCTAAGACATCAATAAATTATTGTCAAATTATATATTAAGAAATCATCATATATTTATCTCAATGTTTGATTTATACTCCTTCATTTCCCCAATCTCGTGTCTTGCTAAAGTTTTTCTTTAAGAGCTTAGTTGGTATATAGGAGTCACGATTATATTGGCAATTATTTAACTGAAGATAAAAATTAGTCAGGTTCTCATAGTTATCTATTTTTGGGCTAGTCATTATTCAGTCATCTTTTCCCCAAGTATGCAACTAAGAAATAAGATTCTACTGTCAAATTTACCATACTACTGAAGGTTTCGGGTTGAAATTAAAAACAATGAAATACCTTTTCCTTCGAAAGACTTTTTATAGATTTAGTATATTAAAAATAAGTTAATCTATAAAATGTAATTTTCAAAGTTCTAGTTCCATCTTATTATCAATTTTATAATGCTGCTAATTCTTAAAAGAATTAGCAGCATTATAAAATTGATAATAATTGCTAATTTCTTAGTTTACAATTCAGCAATAAATACTGTATTTATCAGATTTATATAACCTTATTCTACGAGTTTATAATTGACTGCGACGATATAAATATTCCACCGTTTTTCGAATTCAATCTCCTGAATCGATGATTGAATAAAATCATGTTGACTAAATGACATCCATAATGTTACTAAACTGCAGTTCCGACGGAAATCACTTTTGATTGGATATTTTCTAAAATAAACCTTGTTATTAAATTAGATCTCCGGATATTACATGAAATGGCATAGATTTTTAATTGTGTAATTTGAAGATCTAAACTTTGATTGCTTTTTGCACACGCACACAAACACACACACACGCATGCACTCACACGCACGCACGCACGCACGCACGCATACACGCTTGTAATTATCAACTCTACAACATATATAGGCATAATAAAATATCAATTGTAAAAATTAAACGTGACGGCTTAACATAATATAACGCATTTTTAAAAAATTCAACATACAGTGTATTCAAGAGGAATGTTCACAACAAATATTAGAAGCGATAGAAACATTTGCTGACAGTTAAAGACAGAATTAAACATTCTGTCATATCATATAGGTTTAGAATACGGTGTGGAAATTAATTTTACTATTTGGCATTAGCACTACGTATTATTTAGTAATAATATTATACAATGCTGGTTGACGTTTTTCTTATCTGACATACCCATAAATATGTCACAAAAACGCCCACCATAATGTTACTAACACAGTTTTTAATGTTTGTAATAAAGTGCTTAGTTATATTTTTGATGAAACATTAAAAATGAAAAATTCTAGTGTAATCAAAAATAATGTACTTGTAGCGATATAATCGTTATATAACCGTATTCAGGTATGAAATTGCTTCTAATAATGACTTTCGATATCTTTCTAAATAAAACAAAATAGTTTATGGAAAAAAATAAAGAATTTTGTGGGAAATAATTTTGCATCAATTTTTTATTCAATAGCTACGCTAAGATTAACGTATTCAGTTTTACTAACATTTAATATGTATTCAGTTTTACTATCGACATTGCATTAACGAACTTTTATGTTTAAGGATTATATACTTATAGGCGTAAAGGAAAAATTAAAATATTGTATTTCAAAAAGAAATCCATGATAAAACATTAAAAAACATCCCTAAAAATTATTTCAATATCTGTACAAATAAACTCTTAAATAAAAATATGAGTAAATACCATAAATTACATTTCTAAATTCGTCGTTGTATCAAATAGACGTTCTTAAAAATAATTACTCATGAAAGCTACTCTGGCAGATAGTCATATTACAGTATTTGTCTCCACAGATTGGTTTATAAGACAGCCAATACTTCTAAATTACGGCTTAAAGTTTCATCTCGTTCGTCTTGCGAAGAGTAGTTTCTAACAAGATCTTATATGTTATTTTTATTTTCATTAAATCTGAGAGGATTTGCACCTTTCTTAAAACTTTTAACGCTCAAAAGTATTTGGGAATGTCCAGAGCAAATCAAACATATCGATATTACGCATTTTATTAAAGAAGGTTATCAATACGAAACAAAAAAACCAAAGGCAATTTAAAAACTAGGAAACAAATAGTAACGTATTTTTAAATATTTGTCACATGGCTGTTTTAGTCCCAGCGAACTTCTATCACCCCTACAGAAATTACTCTTCAAACACGTTGAATAATGTACAAACAATAAAATTAATAGTCAGATATTTTCTTTGTTACTTCTAAAGTGACAGATAACTAAATTTATTTCCTAAAGATTGAGGTCCAAAAGTGGTTATAAATCAAACATTTTTAAATTAAATATAGTTTCTTAGCCATTTTTAAATTTAAGTGGCCTTCGTCATAGTATAATCAAAAAGAAAATGATAATATCAAATCCAGACTGCATGCACATCTTCAATTTAACAAGCAATTTCCTCACATAACCTCATTAGTCAGAAGCGAATCAAGTATCCTTGCACTCAAATTCAAAGGGATCCGCAATATCTAATAATCTTGTAGGAACATTTACGAGGAAAATGTTATTTGCCAACGTTGGTAAGGAATAGTTTCCTTTAATTAGTTCAATTGTATCACTTATCAGTACCAATTACACATTCTCTCTGTCTTGGATATGTGCTGAGTGTATTCTTTTACTTTGTACAATGTGCGTCCATTTAAAGAATAGTTTTTTTTGTAATCAAGTTAATTATTAACAACTGTATATCCCCGAGTGTATTATGAAATACATTTTTTATATCTTGACTTGAACTATTTTTTAGATAATTTAAAACAATAGGACATTGAGGGAAATTTCTTAAATTAATTTTTTCAAAACTCATATAAAGTAGAGACACGAAAGCAACGTCCTTATGAAATCTCTAGTTTGAATCATTCATTTGTTTATTCAGTATAGGTAACTAACTGTCAAAACTACTTTTGAAATCGATCTCTGATTTTAGTCACAACACACGTACCTCGATTAAGGAAATGTAGTGACTAATATTTCAATACACAAATGTTGTGTATGCACAACGAATATAGACTACATTTGTTTTTGTTTTTTTTTGCTTATTATCCTTTATAATTTAGCGTATCTAAATTTCTGATACATAATTTTTACAGTTGCAACATTATACAATTTTGACATTTTTTTGTATTTTTTTGCAGTTTAATTATTTTGTTAAGTAACTAAATATTCACGGAGAAAGTGATGAATATAGACTGAACGAAAAATGTCTAAACGATATTCATGATGTTATAAGTACTGTTGTAGGGCCCAGTGATAATAATTGTAGGTGCAGTTTTTTTTTCGAAGTTTTACATGAATTCTTGTTTAGTGATTTCTATAGCAGTATAGGTTATGAATACTAACATCACATGTTTTTTGAGATCGTCAGTTTAAGAATAATAAATAAAAAGTATGAAGAAATAAGTACGTTGTCATTTTTAATCTTTAATTTTTAATGTGATGATAGGAGGTTCTAAGACGGGTTGATCAGAAACACAAACTTTGACAAACAATAAAATAATGAACCTTAACTAATTGAAGGGACACTCTTAGAAGAAGAAGAAGAAAAATGTTTAATAAAGAATCCAAAAAAATAGTCCATAAGGTATTATCTAAACATTTGATCCATGTCTTTCTTCTTTATATGGTAAATAACAACAGGTTTACAAATTTTCGTAATAATAGGATTTTTCTTTAATTGTGTGAAGAAAAGTTAAAGGACAATTCCTGAAAATTATTTGTCTTATTTCTCTGAATACAAGGTGTATTCAGAGAAATGAGTAAGGCGTAACTGAAAATAAAACATAACTCTCGGTGGTCATTACACTATGCTAGATTCTTTCCATATATCCATATTCCATATCCATACCAAGCCACATTCTTTCCATTCCTTATTTAGTTGCCTATTGATACGAGTACATAAAAGACTAAAAAATTAGTCTTTCTTTAATAAAAAACTATTGAACCGCAAAAAACTACACTAAGAAATCTTCAGTGGATTTCTGAATTAACTGAAATGTTCAGAGTGACACCTACCAGAACTAAATTACTGCAGTATATAAGGACAAGCATTGAAAATTTTCTTTTATTAATATAATGTGAGTGCCACTGATATTTTATTCTAGATTTAAATTTATATTTTCTATCTTCAATTATATTTTTAATTTTTTTTTTCAATTAACACACAAATCAAAATTTTAGGCAAGTTAGTTATGCATATTGAATATATTTGGCGTTAATTTTGTAGAAATTCATTATTGATAATTAAATGAAACTATGTGATGTAGTATTATTTCTACTTTCTTTAAATTCTTTACCACCACCTAGGTTTCGTTGTATTGCAACATCTTCAGACTACAGAACAAAACCTAGGTCGTGGTAAAGAACTTAAAGAAAGTAGAAATAATATTACATCACGTAGTTCCATTTAATTATCATTAGTTTTGGGTAACAAATACGGAAATATATTTTAAGAAATATGAATAAAGTGTAATAATAAATATTAAATCGTGTTATTATAATACATTAATTCATGTAAAAGAAAACGCTATAAACCGACAAAGAAGTCGACGTGAACTTAAGAAACCCAGCGGCATTAAGGACGTGAAAGAGTAAATTCCTCTTTATTCAAATAGAAGGTTCGGGACACAATTAGTTTTATAAAATTCATGGTGGAAATCAGGATGCCTAAGATTAAATAAGATACTAATAAGTATATATAAATCAGATAATTTTGTTTTTTAATTTCCTCTTTTATTCAAAATGAAAAACAAAATAAACTCTGTGGCATTTATTTATTAGTCGTTTAAAAAAATTATACTAACATCTGGATATATCAATTGTCATATTTTGATGCTAATTTTTCCATGATATCTTCCAAAACCAGTCGAATATAGTATCAATAGAATATAACATCAATCGTGTAGAGCTAATCTAAAGACAAACAATAATTTTATGAAATTTATGCTCCCAACAATTTTTAAAAAAGAGTTAAAGTATGAGTTTTAATTACTTTTATAATGCGTGCCCATAATGCAATGTCTACTTAATATCTCGTCATATAAATTGAACTTCACATGCAAATTTTAGTCACCGCAGCGATTATACTGCATCCAGCTAGTTAGCAACTCTATTCCGACCAGTCGTGTCCAAGAATTGAACGGCAGGATTAACAATCTCTCTAACAGAACTTCAGACATTTCAAAAACCGTAATATGCCATTCCATATTTTTTTCTATTCGGTTTTATTTTTATAGGAATAAATGATTATGAAAAATGCTTAAATAAAATTTTACATTCAATTTGATGTTATTTAGAATACAAAAATTAATAAAATTTATTTATTCTGCTTATCAATAATTAAAAAGAAAATTACGTAAAATAGTGAATAATTATAAATATTCTCGCAAAAATGTATCCTTGATAAATAATTGCAATTGAAATAAAATTAAAATTCAATAAGATTTAGAATTACTCGGTGTCAACGATCAACTCAACATTCGTTTAAATTTTTTCTACAGTCAATTACTAATAAAATATCCACATATAAGATATATTTATTTGACATGTGTTAATTTGTTTGTTACATATGTTTATTGTTATTTTAACTTAAGTTTCTGTCCCTAAATAATTGTTTCCGTGCATAAACGCTTAATTAAAATATAACGTATGATCGTGGTTTACTTTAATATTTTGCAACGATGAGTTGATTTTTTTTAAATTAATGATTTCAACTATTCAGGAAGCAATTTAACCTTCCTAAGTGCTTAGAAAATTTGGAACTGCATAATATTTAAAATAAAATATCCGACTTTGAAAGTATGATATGACAATATTAAAATTTATCTATATCATTTCGTTTTAATTAATTTTGTACCACTTTTTTCTATTTTTGAATAAGCGTTAAAAATTTATTACATCCCTCCGCCTTTTAATCATGGTAAGTAAAGATGAAATTCATAAGAATTTCACTGACACTAAGTCTCAAAATATAAAAACACTAATATGACTTGTCTAAAAGATGGTTTTCATTCCAATTTGCAGTAAAAATCTTTACGTTTTCATTATGTACTAGTACTTGTTCCGTTGCTTTCAAGTTAGGTACTTGATGAAGCAGTCTCGTCAAGTCTGGCTATTTCCAAGTCTGGCTATTTTATATTTGCACATTTGTGTGCTTACGAATTAAATATTTGATGAAGTTTGTCTAAATAATATCATGCTTTTAAGTAATTTGCTTATTTGTTTTTATTACGTTTGTCTTAATATTCTCTCAGTCTAATTAAATAAGATCCGATACAGTATTTCCTTATTCAATTTTCCATTAAATTTTGTGTTTTTCTCACTAATTCAGTAGTAGTTTTCTCATTGTTGCAGTTATTGAAACTGACAGATAAAAAATGACTATTTATGTAGTCATTTTTTATCTGTCAATTTTTAAATTTACTTTTTTCCAGTCACAATATCATACATTTCAACAGAGAGCTTCAAACATTTTTCTTAATAAGCAATGTAATAAAAAAGAGCAAACAGTTATTTTTTATCGTTTTCCATAATCTCCTTTAATGCTGAAAACATTAAGTCTTATAATTTGCGTTATTATTGAAGTGAATATTTTTTAGGGCTACCATGCACATTTTTCTGAGCAACGAACGAAACTGAGCCGTGAAGCTCGGGACGATGAAGCTGAATCGAGCAAACTCGTCTCCCTTCGGCATCAGCCAAGAGGGTTCTTTGTTCGGGTAAATTCGGCTCCTTCCGTATCGGCTAAGCGGATTCACTGTTTAACACGGAGTGCATGGTTCCAATAATTACGTTTTATTTTTTATTAATATTTTATTTGAGAGTAGTGTAATATAATAGTTGTATTTTAGAATTGTGACTGATTCGTCGTAATAATATATATCATATAACTTCAATAAAATTATATATATATATATATATATATATACATATGTATATATATATATATACATATGTATATATATATACATATATATATATATATATATATATATATATATATATATGTATATATTTCAAAGTTAGACAAGTTTTTATTTCTATCGCGCGGTCATAAGCACACAACAGTGTTTTTTAACTTTTTACATATATGTTTTCATTTTTTATGTCAATGTTCTTAACACCAGCCACATAATCATTTTTGGCAACGGTAGCACCACTACTTTTTTAGGATACTGGGTTCTCTAGTGGCCTGACCATCCATTCTCCTTTTAATTCAAATTGTCCCTTAAATATTTGAGAGAGTGATTTAACAACATAGGAAAATTTAAGCCATAACGTACAGAAATCTATACAAATAATAAAACTGTAACTGAGCCGTGTCTGTACAATAAATATTTTTAGGAAAATATTATTCTAATAGTCACTATTATCGACACAAAGTTCAAATTTACCATTTTTAAAATTTTTGTCTCTGTCTGTTTTTCTGTTACCGCATTACGCAAAAATCACTAGACAGATTTTAATGGAATTTTGTATAACGATAACTCACTATCCGGGTCAATATATAGAATATATTTTATTTTGGGAAAATGTCTGTCTGTCTGTATGTTTGTCAGTCTTTCTGTTACCGCATCACGCAAAAACCACTAGACGAATTTTGATGAAATTTGGTATGATGATAACTGACTATCCGGGTTAATATATACAATACTTTTATTTTGGGAAAATGTCTCATCACCAAGCAAAAATACAAAAACTGTTTCGTGCGAAAATCATTACGAGTCTAGATATCGGTACATTTTTGTGAATATAAAAAATTATGAAATGGGGCAATAAATAAATACAAATACCCATAATTAAAAAAAATTAATTAAAACGGCTCAATAATGTTTAATTAAATCCGGTTTAAAAAATCACCAATAGACGTCATCACAAGGTTTTTAAAATACATAATTTTCCTCTATAGCATTAAGTCAATTATCACTGAATGGATTTGGATCTTTTTTATATAGCACCGTGTCAAATTACATAATGCAATGTAATATACTTGACATATTCATGCTCTCCAAATATTTTCAGGCTTAAATAAAGTTTCAAGGTTTGCACTATTATTTTGCTTTTCTACAATAGATGGCGCAAGTAGGGATTTAAAATAAAAAAAACACAACATAAATACGACTCTTAATAACGCGCTTTAGTTGTTTTGATTAATTTATAAATTTTTTATTTCTACTCGAGGGTATATAACCCTAAATATTTTCTATTATATAACGCGATATTTTTTAAATTGTTCTTTGCATGATATTCAACGAAAGATGTCGCAAGTAAATTTCGTAAATCGTGGTGTCATTGTGATTTCAAAACCAGGATAAACCTTTCGCGTAGCTGGCGTGGATCTAAGCATCAGTTGCTTTTCACACTGACAGCTGTATGTAGCAGTCTCCCGTATCAGCAACGCTAATAATTTATTATTTATGTTCCTGACGATTCTACAAGAAACATTGTTTATTGAGAAGTTTTGTGAACAATGTTCAAAAGCTCACGCGAACGAAGTCGCGGGCACAGCTAGTTTTTAATAAGTTTATCGCCAAGCCATTTTTATATGTCTTTCTTTTTTCAATTGTGTTGTCGGTATGTGTCTGAGCCTTCTTGAATGATATGGAGCGTTGTCTATCACCACAACGGAGTTTGTTGGCAGTTTAGATGCAATTCTGTAGAACCATTCTTCAAAAACACGTGCATTAATTTCCACGTGGTAATCCGTATCAATTTTTTTCGTCTCGAAAATGATCTCTACATCTTCCAAAAAACCTTCTTCATTACCGATGTATGCAATGATTACACGTTTTCCCTTTCCTAACGGCCCCATCAACCTAGTAAGCAATCCTTCCATAAAAGCCTGCCGTGATGATTGTATGGAAGTGTCATGCCATACAATACTTCTTATGTGACCTTCATGGACTCAAGTCTCATATAAATAATATATTTTTCGTTTCTCTTCTGTCATTTTTAAAATCGTCCTGAAGTATCGATGTCTTCATAATATTACTTCACTCTTTTCAATTATTGCACTATTTCTATTGCGTTTCTTAAGTTTCACCATCAAATCATAAAAAATTTAAAAGGCTATGAAAGATTTCAAGTTTTTAAATTTCGGAACCTTATTTACAAAATATAAGGCTCTAAGACGATATAATATGTTCGCCTATAATTTTTCTTAGATAGGTTTCGAAAAAGGAAAATAATTCTCTATAATTAATCGTTCCAAACATAATCATTAATTTGTTTTACGACTTTAAAATTTAAAGATATTATAGAAATTCAGAAAAAGTTTTATGAAAAATTATTGGTCACCTTAGAGCATAGACCCTAATAATTACGGATATACATCTGCAAAGACATTTAACTGTTTTTAGATTTGCAGTATTTATTATACAAAACCACAAACGAAAAAAAAGGTTTCCATCAGATAAGGGATTAGGTGATAGAAAAATTCAAGTTTTAAAAACAGACTGGATATCAAAAATACACACCAAAGAAATATTCAAATGAAACAGGAATCACAAATACAATATTTTCACCAATTGATTGCTTCAACAATTTCTGACTTTTTAAAATTGTGGTACAAAAATAAAAAGTAATATCATTAGCACCCTAGTTTACATACAGGACCTCTTCCTTAGACGAATTGATGTGAAAGCAAAACTATTTCCCATGTTTTTTTTTATATTTATATGAACAATTTCGGATATTTTAAAAAGTTGATTAAATCCCTGCTAACTATTAATAGCACAGGAATGTTTACGCGTTGCAATGAGCATAATCCTGAAAGACATCCGGTGGTATTGCTATGTATGAAATGTGTAAGGCCTCCATAAGAACCTGGTCGATTAAGAGTAGTTCATTTAAAAAAAAAGTACAGAATTTTCCTCTAATCCCGCAAAACTCTAGATCGTCCAATTTTTCAAATTTTGTCAATCTTGAGGAATGAGGCAAAGGCGGGCGGATTTACTATATTCCCGAATTATCCTGTACACTGTACTTAGAACAACATTAGTAATTTCAGCTGTTTACTCCGCCAAATATTTTTTATAAAGGTGCTTTTCCTTGAACGTAATCTTCCCTACGTAGTTATATACGTTTACTAAGGTGGCTTTTTTCTTCGAGCTTAAAGCGTTCTTTTTAGAGTGTTTCTTCATTGGTGATGAAAATGTTAGAATCCCGCTCGTACCTGGTATATCCGCCATTTTCATTACACAATAAAAACACTTTAAAAATAGCACAAATTATTGTACAATACACCGAACTTAAAGCTATAAAATAAACAATACTATAATTAACATAGTGTAACACAAAGTAATGAAATAATTTTATAAAACGTCAAAAAATAGCGAGCAATTATTGGAAATGTCAAATCAAGTCGTTCAAAATTCCAATAGAAAGTTTGTTCGCTTTTTGCAGACTAGTGGTGTGCACTAAAAGTTGGCATACATGCAAAAACAGTCAACAAAAAAAATATAATTGATCTCCTGTACCTATAACCATTTTGACCTAAGAATTGTGACCCCTGTGACCATTTAAATAATGAGTATTGCAAATAACTATGCTAGCTGTGCGCTCGAATTCATTCAAATTTATTTCAATCCACGTAAATTTCAATACGGCCTCTTCAACATAATTACAGACAGACAAATCCGCAGTTGTTATCCTCAAAACAAAAACTAATAATTTAGGTTTACCAAACATACATATATTAAAAGTTAATGGCATAATAGTAAACCTTGTCATAACGCTTCGACTTGTAATGCAATCCTATATATAATATTTTCTTTTGACGGTAACGTTCCGATGTAGTTTTTATCGATGTTAAACAATTCGAACGTAACGCATGTCCGTCTCTCTCGAACATTATATAGATAATCATAATGTGTCACTAGTGCATATATATTCGAATTACACTTAATCAATTACAGCCATCCGTCAGCAATTCGCGTAAAAATAAAATCAATTTTTAATTTTTTTTGTTGTCTCGCAAAATTTCCAAGCACAATTTCCATCTGATAAACTGAGGATTTTATGAAATTCCGACACATTCTTTGGTTTTAAGATAATAGCTAATAACTTCATAATTTGAATAAAAGACAATGTTCAGATGCTCTCAAAACAATCGCCTTCTAACATGGTCTCATCTTCTATTTATTTACTTCATTTTAAGCTTTTTTCATTACCTAGAAGGTATAATTGTATTCTGTTTTTGGTTATGTTAGTCTTCCAAACTTTGAAATTTTAAAGTACTAAGTATTAACCTTGGCGTTAGAATTAGATATTTAATCTTTCATAACTTAATATTTCATAATAAAGTTCATTCGATATCTTATAAAGTTATAAAGTAATGTAAGTTCAACATTTCAACTTTGCCTAAAATAATTGATGTTATGTGCTTCCAAAGCAGTAAAAAATTTATACAAATTTATAAAATATTAATATTCAAAATTTTTGATTTCGTGGAAAGTAAGCAGATAATTTTAACTTTGTGTTCGTTTTTTTTCCTAGCCGGAAATTACATTAAAATTACAGACTTGGTTAACTTTAAGCAATTAGAATTGTACTCGGAATTACTATCTGATGTCAAGATTTGAAATATTTCAGATATCTCATGTTAAATTCTGTATTTCAATCTAAAATAATAATTTAATGTTTTTTTCGTGTATATAGGTTTTGGTTATTTATTTTAAAAAGCTACCTAAATCAAATATATTTTTTTTTATAGTGAAAGGTTTAACGCTATATATTAAAGAACTTAAAATTAAATCGTGCAAAGAAAAAACATTTCCACTTTTTTACATAATTTGTTTTCTGATGTGTAGTAATTAAAACTTATTAAGTAAACTAATTAGTACTTTATTTCCTCGATTTGTTAAATGTATATAAATTGTACCCTCATACTTTATTTTTGTGAACTTTGCTAAAGCTTTTACAGAAATATAACCTAACTTTCCATAAGTATATGCTACATATTGCCATGTATACTTCTGTACGAACCTGAAATTTATTTTTAAGTGATAAAATTATGGATAAGGTGGTTAAATATATCAACAAATTCAGACAAAAAGGCCGCATCACACAGCAGAAATAATTTGTTTCCAGATCTGAAGATAATGTAGGGGCTGGGGCAAATTAGAGGGCGACTTTGACTGTAAAAAATTGTAGCAAAACTGAAAATTGAAAACTCTATAAGAAATGTCAACATAGTTTTCTAAATTGCCTTTTTCCCACCTTAAATTACTTAAAAAACATTCAAGAAAATTTTAATAAAAAATTCACGTAAATGTTACTAAGGTTTAAAAATAACTCCCGTAAAATGACATTCGTTCAGGCGAGTTAAGTTCCTCAGCATTTTTAATAAGATTTGAACTACATCCTGTCGGATCAGTTCTTTCAGTGTTTCAATGGTTTGTGTTGGGTTATTCTGAAAAACTTTACTTTTCAGGTTAGGTTCCATGAATGGCAAGGCCACCCGATATGGGGATACTTTGATAAATACCATAACAAAGAAATAAAATATTAATAACCCTAATGCATACTTTTATCGTATGGTATCTTGCCCCGTTTAGTTGAAAAAATATCTCCTCTTTAACTTCGTACTGAGTAAATTGCGGAGAAAAAAGTTTGCCAATATTTCTACCTATCTCTGTGGAATTACTATCAAGGCATTACCTAATTTATCCTCAAAAAAATATGGTTCTATGATATCTGATGATGACATACATAACTTTCGTGAAATAGAGAGATTTCTGATGTATTTGTCTAACGTAAGAATGTTAGGCACTTCAATACCTAAAGTTCTACTTGTTGATGTAATTGGACACATGGAAATGGGCCTCTTCACTCATCTATAAATTATTTACAATTTCTTCATCTTCATTAATTAAATTCAAAATTTCTTCACAAAAAGGTTTTCGACTCACGTGATCAGTTTCAGTTTGTAAGGATGATGGTGTAGGTCGTTGTGTAAATCCGTCTAACCATTCTATTGTCCGTCTATGTGTAAGTAAAATACGAACTTCGCAACTACCTTAGAAAACGGGGAAAATGGCTTAATAATAGATCGCCGCATCGAGTAGTTCGTACATTCTTCGCGCACATCTATCACCATATACACTACCAATTACTTCCGCTGATCATTAAAAGATTTCATTATTTTTTCAATAACTCCCAAAACACATCCAATCTGTTTCTCAGGTCATTTTTAATTACTATTACGAACAATTATTTTTAATTCTACGAGTACGTACAATCATTTCATTAGGTTTATACTACTTAAATTGTAAATGTTTGAGCAATATTTATTTTTGTTTTTCTATCACTCTCTTTAAATTGGTGTTTCCATTTCTGTAACGTCACTCTCTACTTTCGTGTCTACTTAAGAGAGTAAAACCGATAAATAAATGGCCTTTACTTTTAAGGTATATTTCTACATTACCTATATATTTTATAATACATCTGGAAATATAACCGTTCATTCTTTTACATGCACATAACTATTTTTATAAAACAAGTTTGCATGCAAATAGTAGGCAAAGTACTAAATGTGAAGTTTCCAAAGAAGAAACTCATTAAATGCGATGTTTATATATACCAAATGAATTTTAATCTTGATCAATTTCCATTATATTCAGTCATGAGTAGGAATAGAAATTAAATAACTTCATTTTTAACAAGCGTTAATTTACAATAAAATATTTAATTCACGTCAAATTTCCCGTCTTATGACGGCTAAATATAATGTGATATGTCGATAAGTATGGGTTTAGGAATTAACTAATAACACTTACTCGATATTAACATGTCGATACTGAGAATTCATCAAACGTTGAAAATGTAGTGATCTTTTTTGCCAACTCACGGATTATGAAAATAGTACTGCTTTTAATCGATACGAACTACAATGTACCGCTACATAATTAATTAACCAATAAATTACTAATTTCACTTACCTTTGTGAAAAATATCTCAGTCCGATATTATCAATAGATGGATTACTGAGTTTAGTTTACTTATGAACAGAGTTTTAGGTGAACTATTAAAAAAAGAATAAACGAATAATTAAAAAAGTATCTTAGCAAAAATTAATATTTTATATCCATGATATGAATATACTGAGTGACATTTACGTCGCTATGACAATTGAACAATTTATGATGTTATCAAAAATGTCTCCAATAAATACAAAATATTCAGATATAAAAGTAGTAAGAAACATTTGCAATATAAAGTAACATTATATCTGACGCCTTCACTTATATTTTACCACCTTTTCACTACGTTACTTATTTATAGCCTCGGATTCATAATTGAATCGATAAAAAATTTATTTAATTTTCATTAATATTTAATATTCATGAATTGGATTAAATATCACCGTGAACATTTTCACCTGTCATGAATTTTCACCTGTAATTTTAATAAATATATGGATTCTATATTTATTCAGAACTGCTTACTGCATATCAATACATCCCATGTACGTGTGTAAACCAACTTAGTGAAGATTATGTTAAACATCTTAATTAGATACACGTAAACATAATTTAGAGATCAATGTTGATAATAAGATAATAATCTAAATTTCCAACAAACTGCTTCCAAACTCATATTTTATCTCATTTTTACTCAGTACAGAAAAATATGATGTATCTATCCTCCAATCAACATTACTTGAAACTCAAGTAGCTATCCATAAGGATGACATATGACTTATAAATTATGTAGACCTATATGGAATCTTAATAAACATATTTGCTAAAGCAGAATATAAAGCTATTTTTAGATGAATACACACTTGTGTCTTTTAAATCGGGCTCTTATAATGTCTCGCCTATAATTGTTGTCTGAGTAACGTACATAATAATTTTCGTTACAAAAAGGAATATTTGTATCCATGACAGAAATATTGAGTTTGTTCAGGTTTATATTTTCGTTATTATATTTAATTTTTCTTAAAAATACTATACATATGGAAATAAATGATCTATAGTTTCATTTATCGTAATTTATTTTTTTGTTTATATTTTTTACTATATTTATATTAAAAGTTTACTAAACAAGTAAATTATGACTGAATATAAATTAAATTATTGAGTCGTGATTGAATTTCTGGTGCTAGAACATAAAATATGTATACCACTAGATATGTCTTCTTATTATTGCATGTGGAAACAGTTTTTGCCAATCAATTAGATTTTAGATACTACATGATGATGAAAAAAGAGTGAAGTTATTTGTAATACAGGAAGAGGCTCCATGAAGCCTTACTGACGTGTTTCTTTTGACTCATTTTTCCTTTTCTCAGCATCATTTTTGCCAATCAAGCTTTCTAAATTCATAAAGAAAAATTGTAAAGAAAAAATATATAATACTGCAAAATTTTCAAAACATTGATAATAATTTGATCGAACTTTAATCTCGTGTCTAATACTGGTTTATTTTAATTATTTTTCATTTGAATTGTTAAATTGTCTACTTTGGAAAATTAAAGTTATGCTACGAACGATTCATTAATGGACAGTTTGTAATTATGATTAAGCTATTTAATTTCTCTATTTCTATTGAATATTAGGTCTCAATTGTACAATTGTCATTATGAGAAACAAAAGAACGGCAAACTTTATATTTTATGGTACCCGTAATTTGTTATTATATCAACTTTTTACAGTATCTTGGTAAAAAAAGTTGACCAAAATTTGTATCATCAAAATTTTAAGATGCATCCCTTTACATGTAATTACATGTAATTAAATTATTTGTAATTAAATTATGGACATGTAATTAAATTATTTGTTAAGTTAAATTTATGTTATAGAATATATTCGCATATGGGATATATAATCTATTCTAACAATTATAGAAATGGGGCATATTTTCAGTGACATCTTTCCGAAAAATTAATGTTTTGTAGTCGCTTTTCTGTAATACAGTTTTTTATTGCTTATTCATTAAAAAATTATATATTTTTTCCTGTAAATGCACTAAATTTAACAGATATTTCTATAACAATATAACAAATATTACAGTAATGCGTGAAATTATTATTTAAATACAATATTTTATTTAACAGCAAAATTAATCTGACGATACGAAATATAGCAGGGAGTGCGCAAAATCATTTTTTTGTAGTGATGTTAAGATATGTATTCTCTAAAGTATTTCTAATTTATAACACGTACCTACCACATATTGTAAAACTGTATTTGTAAAGAAGTGAGAAAACTACTCCACCTAATATCTATATAGACAGAAAGGCCACCATAAACGTGTATTGTCTTACGTTATATACTATCTTCCCTAGTTTTACTGTTCATTAGGCACAATAAAGGGGATTACAAAGAACTGAGTATCCTGAAGGCGGTACAAGTGGTCGCCACAACACAACTTAGGAAATTATTAACTTATAAGATAATTTTATCTTAAGTAAATTTTGTTAGATTTACAAAAAAAACATCGTTTTTTTAAGCTAACAAAATGCTGTAAACGACACTTCGATTTTGAGAGTGAAATAGTTGACACAATTTTAATGAACATCATATATTCAAACTTTGTTTCAAATAATTCGTTTTTGTGAGTATCTAAATATAATAAGTCGCTAGTGTTGTAACAATCTAATAATAATTAGCCCCATAACTATTTATATATTCATTTTACCATAGCTTTTTTTAAATACTATAAAATATAAAATATAATAGAATAAAGTTAAAGATACGTGAGTATATATAGAAAATACTGTGAAAATATTAGTCTGTGGGAAAAAATAATAAGGACATTTTAAAGTATCGTTAGCTAAGCTCCAAAATAAGGATTAAAATATTTTGCTCGTTTAACGTTACCACATCTAACGCTGTGTCTTCTTTTATTTAATGGCAGAGATGCTTTACATAATATTCTTTGAATAAGGACCGTCCCTTCAAAGAAATTAAATTTATGTTATTGTAGTATTAAAAAATGAATTCAAATATTGCTCGACCAAAAGGATTCAAAATTTAACTGCCAAAAAATTGTTTTATGTTTCCGTATCGAGGAGTTCGAACGTTGTAGTGGTATCATCTGTCCGCCCGTCAGAGGCTTATATTATGACCTTTAATAAGGAATTATATATCATTTGAGGTTGGCCCATATGACTATAAACATTTTTCAGTTTCCCCAATACAATCCCTTGAATCGATATTGAATAAAAATTGAATAGAAATTATTTTTTATTGGATATTTTCTGAAATACTATTCGATATATAAGAACTTAACAACTTAGAATCTAAGATATGTTAAAGTGCCTAGATTGTCAATTGTGTAATTTGAGCATATAGCATATAGCCAAAAAATTTGAAGCTCTAAAGTTTTATTGCTTTTCATACATAATATAAATACACATACACACACACACACACACACACATACATATATATATATATATATATATATATATATATATATATATATATATATATAATTTGCTTGTAATTGTCCCTTCTACAACATGCATAGTAAAATTTTCAATGTTAAAAATTAAACCTGACGGTATAACATAATACGCGACATTTTTTTAATTTCGTCGTAAAGTGTATTCATCAGAAATGTTCACAACAAAATTAGGACCAATAGAAACATTTTCTGATAGTTAAAGCCAGAGCTAAACGTTTTCTCGTGTAATTTAGATTAGAATACAGTCTGGAATTTAATTATACTACCCAGCATTAGCACTACCTATTATTTAGATACAACGTTATTTAATGCTAGTTGTTGTTTTTCTCTACTGATACGCCAACAAATATGTTACAAAAAAGCTCAGTATAACGTTATTAACACAGTTATTAATATACAGGTATGTCATACAATTTTTAGTTATATTTTTAATAATACATTAAAAAATTAAGAATTATATTATGATCACAAATGATGTACGTATGGTAACATAATCATTATAAAATCCTATTCAGTGTATAACAATTGTTTACATGGTTTATAAAATTGCTACTAATAATACCTGTTTTGGACCTTAAAAGCAATGTTTATAATCAATTCGAATGAATGACCTTTGAATTTACATATTTTAATCGAAAGAAATTCAAACTTATATTGCCAGAATAAAAAATATGGAAACTTGTGTGAACGAAAATTTCTTTAAAATTTAATAACTCCCAATACGATACGATTTTAATACAATCCACGTTTTTCTTAATTGATTTAAATCTACTTTATCAGTAAGATAGATATTTTTGAAATAGAAAAAACGGGTTGTAACTAAAGTTTTATGAGGAATAATTTTTTATTCAATGGCTGCGCTAAAGTTAGCAAGTTTTTTAAATTGTCAATGCTGATTCAAATCAGTTTTATTATCGACATTGCATTAACGAAATTTTATGTACAAATATTATCAAATCAGTTTTATTATCGACATTGCATTAACGAAATTTTATGTACAAATATTATCAAATCAGTTTTATTATCGATATTGCATTAACGAAATTTTATGTACAAATATTATCAAATCAGTTTTATTATCGACATTGCATTAACGAAATTTTATGTACAAGTATTATCTACTTATAGGCGTAAAGAAAATATTACAATGTTATATTTCAAAAGAAATGCATGATAAATATTAATAAATAATTTTAAAAATTATTTCAATTACTACTTACAAACTACCGTAAATTAAGTTTCAAAATTCATCGTTGTGTCAAAGAAACGTTCTTAAAAATAATTGCTTATAATAGCTACTCTTGCAGCTAGTCATGTTACAGCATTTATCTCCACAGATTGGTTTATAAGACAGCCTATACTTCTAACTTACGGCTTACAATTTCATGTTGTTTATCTTTAGAAAAGTCTCTTATTTTTAAAGATTTTATATTTTCACAATTAAATGAAACTACGTGATGTAGTATTATTTCTACTTTCTTTAAGTTCTTTACCACGACCTAGGTTTCTTTGTATCACAACATCTTCAGGTGGGCTATTAACAAAGATTCTTATATCTATCTTTGCTAATAATCTACCTGAAGATGTTGTAATACAACGAAACCTAGGTCGTGGTAAAGAACTAAAAGAAAGTAGAAATAATACTACATCACATAGTTTCATTTAATTGTGAATAATGAATTTCTGTAAAATGAACGCCAAATATATTCAATACCTTATATTTTACTAAATGTTAAATTTGTAACCTTACTATTACATAGCTACAAACGCTCATGCGTAAGATTAAATCAGATAATAATAAGTGTGATAATCATGCAGATTTAAAAAGTCATATAATTTCTTTTTTCAATTACTTCCATTATTCAAAATGAAGAACCAATATAATTTCTGCGGCATTTAAATTTAATGATATTTCATTAGTCGGTTAAAAAAATTATGCGAACGTCTGAATATCTGATAAATGTAATTTTTGATGCTAATTTTGCATTGATATCTTCATGAGCCAGTCTTAAATGCATGCAAAATATCGCTTTGGTGAACGGCCTGGCTTCAACACCAACTTTACCCGTTATGATTCGAAGCGAAGCGACGCAATTTACAATTAAGTTGAGCAGAAAGATAATTACTCATAGAATACAAATTTGGACATTCAGTAACAAAAGTAACACAAAACAGTCCCATCAATATAAAACAAATTGTAACAATAAACGAATGGTTGAAGACGGAGATTACATAATTGAAGCGTCCATCTGCATACTATCTGCATAAACTACTCCCGCGGTTGGTTTAGACTACTAAAAGCTAAGCTCCAAATAGCTCCGCGTTTATTATTCATCTCACCTCTTCTTAAATTTACTAGCACTATGCATTTTATTTGGTAATTCTTTGTCTACGAAACTACCATTTTTAATTGATTCGCCCTATCTTCACTATTAGGCTGCTCAAATTATAAATTTTTTAATTTACTTCAAGCGAGTATTGTCAGTCTACGTATCCAATTTCGCATAAAACTTTTCTACCAAAATATTACTTGAATGACTTCATCTATTGCTAATTAAGCTCACATTTTATATATATTTTAAAGTCATATGAATATGATATATATTTATGTTTAATGTCATTGTACTTATGTTTCCACAGAGCTCAAAATATTGTTTATAATTGTTGTTTTTATATTTTTTCTATTTTATTACAATGAATGGTGCATGATTAATTTAATATTATTTTAAAGCTATTAAGTAAAAATTTATTTCTCGAATGCATGTTAAAGTCGTACAAGTAAATTAAATTGCTTTATTTTAATTATCTTTGTTAAATTATAAAAAATAAAAGCGTTAAATAATATATTTTCATATAATATCAATCGTGTAGAGCTGATCTAAAGATAAGCAACAGTTTATCTATTACCCCAACAATTTTATGAAAATTATACCCTCTAAAATGTTATAAAAATTCTGAGTTAAAATATAAGTTTCAATTACTTTTCATTCGTGACCATGATGTAATTTTTTCTGTACTTAATATCTTGTCACATAAATTGAAGTTTACATGCAAATTTCAGTCACCGCAGCGATAATACCGCATCCAGCTAGTTACTAATTCTATTCCGATCAGTCGTGCCCAAGAATTGAACGGCAGGATTAAGTATCTCTCTAACAGAACTGCTGATGTTTCATAAACCGCAATATGTCATTCAATATTTTTTTTAAATTATTTCAATCATTTTATTTTTATATGAATAAAAAATTATGAAATAATGTGATAATAAAATTTTGTATTTAATTTGATGCCATTTAGACTACGAAAGTTAATCAAATATATTTATCTGCTAACCAACAATGAAAAAAAAAATTGCACAAAACATTGAATAATATAAATGTTTCCGTAATCATGTTCTAGCCTTCACAAATAATTGCATTTGGACCAAAATTTAATAAGATTTAAAATTACTTAGTTATAACGATCAACTCAAAACTCTGTTAATAACTAACGAAATTTTCTAAAAATTAAATTCATTTTACAATTTTTTATTTTCAAGAAATAGAACTGGGAGTAAGTATTATTATGGTGCAAAAAATCTGTTTTCATGTCAATACTGTTGAATATACTCGTATATACTCTTCTTTGCTACGGCTGGAATATGACGTTGCATTTATGGGATATAAAGCTTCATGTATTACACTTAAGTTATGAAACTAATGTATATCGCACCATGCTTAAAGAAAAGAGAACGCTTATGATATAAATTCTGTGTAAATCCGTAAATATATCCGTATATTTAGAGAGTACAAGAGGAAAAACTAATACCCAACTATGAAAAAAAGTAACTGAAAATCACAAAATGCATACATACATAGGCTGTGAAATTCATAATGTTATATATTCTAGTACGCTCTTTGAATTAAAATTAATCTGAGGACACTCCATTTTTTGAAATTACTTTATTAGTTTAGTCTGTACGAGGGAACACACTTACTCAAATACGTACGCACATACATACATAGCCTCTAAAATTCATAACGTTAAATACCTTAGACACTATCTGGATCAATACGAATTAAAGCACACCTCATTTGTTGAAATCACTTTAGCAGTTTAGGTACAGGTAGAGGAAAAACTTACCTACATAAATACACACATACATACATACATACATACGTACAATGTCTGTGAAATTCATAACATTACCTATCCTAAAATACTCTTTGGATCAAGATGAATCTAAGGATACCTCATTTATTGTAATCGCTTTAGCAGTTTAGCCTGTATGAGGGTTCAAACTTACTCGCACACGTGAATACATACATAGCATGTGAAAATCATAACCCTTTCTCTGCCGTGGTCAGGTAGAAAATAAATTAATTCTTTTTAAATTTTCCATAATTCTTCTTTAACTTGCATTTTCGTAGCTGTATTTTCCCCTTAATAGAACACTTATCTGATGATTTAGATTTTTATACTAATGAAATATTTGTTTAATTTTTAACTAAGATAAGGGCAGCTGAGTACAAAGAGATCGCTTGTAACCGGTCACTTATTTTTATTATTGAACTGTGTCATTTTATTATTTACTGGATCTTAGACATGAATTAACTTTAGTTACCTTTAGATAAATTTAGTTAGTTCATGTCTAAGATCATTTTAAAAATTTTATAAATTTTTAAAAAGAAACGTGCGCAAAAATTTTATAATCTGAAATATTGTCAGGATATCAACGTAATCTTCTTGACGCAAATTTCCATCAAGTATATAGGTATGCTAAGAAACCCACTTCCAACTGAATTTAATCTTTCAATACGCAAACTAAATCATACCTACATATTTCATATTCGGAGATATCTCAGCTTTTGTATATCTGGAACCTAAAGACTGGATTTGTGGTCCCATTAATACCCTTGCGGTAACTTCAGATATTTTAACAAACGTATGCCTCTAATTGGCTTAAACACTGTGTCATTTGATAATATCGATATCATTATGTGTATGTCTGTGTGTATTTGAATTTCTTTTGTGAAAATACTTACTAAAAATTATGGTTTAAAGACACGTAATATGAAAAATATAATCTAAATGACTATATTGTTAAACAATTCTCTTACCTTTAAGTGCAGCACTAAAGGTAAGTGAATTGTCTAACAATATGGTCATGAATATATCGTTATTTAAATTATATTTTCTTCTAAAATGAAGAAAGTTTAAATATTTATATATATATGAATATATATATATATATATATATATATATATATATATATATATGTGTGTGTGTGTGTGTGTGTATATATATATATACTAGCGTGACCCGTGCGAAGTCTTCGCATTATTTATTCTATTTTAATAAAATTGACATATAGAGGCGCAAGTATCAAAATCATTGAGCTAAAGCGCCACTTTATTTATACGTGAGTGGATTTGAAATTAAACAAAAATTTTACCGACCGTCAATCATATTGACGTTGAGCCGTTAGATGGCAGCATTGCTGTTTTGGGTATATAATTTTAATAATTAATTAATTTGCAAAAACAATAGCAATAATAATTTTTTTAATTGTGGATGCCGGTAGAGCGAGCAATTATCTATAAAATGATATATAATTTATGTGGATTAGTTGTGAGGTTTTTTCTAAAAAGGGAGTGTAACATCTTAACCTTAGCGTATTAATATATATGATGATGATGATATATATATATATATATATATATATATATATATATATATATATATATACATATATGTATATATATATATATATATATATATATATATATACACATATATGTATATATATATATATATATATATATATATATATAAACACTAATAAAGGATTAACAATTTTAAATACGCCACAAGTCAAATAAAATATCTAAATTGATGCGAAAAATTTGCTATTTATGTTTTTTTCATCTGCATATTTTTTTTACATGTCATTTAGAACCTCGTACCACTTCCTAAGCAAAGTACATTCAAGTGATTACACTCGCCATTTCCCAAATAGCCGTTTGCTAATTAACTTGTTATTTTTTAACAATGTTTTTTTTAAATGAAGACCTAAAACAAACGAACAGCACCGTGTTTTCTTAGGCTTTATAATATTTTAACACAAATGTTATTTCTGCAAATTAGGTTTCCTCTTACGAATTATCCTTATAGCGAATTGAGTATACATATGTCCAATATTGTTGAGTTGGAAGTTGATATTAAATAGCTTTTTAGCCTGTCTTATGACTGAATTACTTCATGGTAATTGCTTAAAATAGTGAATATAGAGAAAGTAATTTTCCGGGAAGGAATATTTTCTGGATGGTAAACCTGTCAACCATATTCATCATAATCTGCCGTCTCTAATGCTTGTTGTGTTTTATCAATGAAGTACGGATATCGATTGTCTTTTTTTAAATTCAAAATAAAAAAAGTAAAGACGGTCTGGTGTTTGTGTTTAAAAAGTGTCAGGAATGATGGTATAAGTTTATTAATACGGAAGGGGGTTAACTCCAAAAAGAGCATATAAATTTTGAAGACTCAATAATTGTTTTTATACCTTTTGGATTTCTAGAACATCGTATTAATATAAACAATACAATAAACGCGCACCGGGGTTCGTCTTATATACTCGTATGTACAAGGATCGAAGTTTCTAGAACAAAGCATGTGTAATTTCCACTTTAAAACATATATGAACATTCAGATTATAAATTTTGAGACATGAATATTTGTGTGAATGTGGATTACACTGGTTGTTTGACTATTTAATCTTTTACGATTATATTTGGGTTAATATTGAATAAAATTCATTCCCATCTATATGTCATTCTTTTTCATATTTTTTTTATCTTCTAAGAAGAAATACAGGAGAAGAAATAAATGAACAGCACATCAACATTAAATTAAACCTAGCTTGTTTCAGATCGTTTCGCCATTCAGATCCTTGCAAATTCTATTAAAACTGACAAACTCTCCGATAAAAATATTTCATCTTCATCCTTATTCCACTGACTTTTCTTTATATTCAGACAAACTTATTGTTGAAGCGATATTTTTGATGAACAACGAGTAGGATAATGTATGCTGTATAGGCACATTTTCTAATGCTGTTGCATTTTTCTTGTTGCTATCTGTAAATTCATGTGTATTCTAATTTAAATTCAATGTGTACTCCAATTTTCTTTTTTATTGATTTCGATTTTTAGATGTTGAATTATTTATTTACCCACGGTTCCTCTCCCTCTTCCCCTCCCTAGGGGAAAAACAATTACTGTATATGGTTTTACTGACTTTATACAAATGGAAATAAAATAATTTTTTTGTATCGAGAAAATCTTCCTATTTATAAATAGCGCTGTGTATATACGTAAAACGCTTAGAAACGAGTTTTCCCCTCGCAATTTAAAAAACATGTTTGTTTTTGTTTTACGGGTTTTTTCTTTGGGTATTTTAGTAAAGAATATATTCATATTTATGGACTTACAATATTGAGATAGAGTATTAGATAGTGTTAGAGTATTAGATTGACACTTCAGATTAATATTGCATGTTTTCAACAAATTAAATATTCTTCTTATTATTACACGATTTTGTACAAATACTGTTTATAATATTTTATAATGAAGATTCACATTTCATACCTTTATGGATATTACACGCCCTTTATTGATTTCTCTAGCAAGAAGAACACTCTGTTCTTTATTATTTATCTTATAACACAACATACTTCGGTCAGAGACGATTATTGAAATACAAATTATGCATCACTTAAAATACTCAATGCGTCTAAAAATATTTTCATATTCCATATAAATATTTTCTTCAGTTAAAAATCATTTACTTTTTCCACAAAGAAAATATGTACATAAAAACCGTAAGAAAATATTTAATTTTAAATGTTAGTTGATACAATTATTATTCTTTTATTATGTAAACAAGACTTATTTTCGGAATTAATGGACAGCAGCAACTTGGGGTAAAATAAATATTAATAAAATAAATATGAGGGTCGACGTTGGTAGCGGAAAAAATTCCTTTGTAAATTTAAAACGCAAAAAATGGAGAGTGCTTTAGTAATCCAGTACTTAAGGCTTTTCATTAAGTTAAATTTACTTGAAAGAAAAGTTAATTTTAATATAAATATCTGTGAAACCTCAAAATTGTACAATTTGCTTAAAAATGTTGTAACTGACACTGAATTACTTTCCTAAACTGAAAATGGTGTATTCCTATTTATGATTAAATATAGGAGTTATTATTTGTATAAATTATAGTTTTAAATTAATTTATTATATTCCAATTTTTGTTAGAATTTTTATAAATATTTTCTATGAATGGTTTTTTTAAGATATTTCCTTAATATTGAATATATTTGGCATTAATTTTGTAGAAATTCATTATTCACAATTAAATGAAACTACGTGATGTAGTATTATTTCTACTTAGTATTATTTCTTCTTTAAGTTCTTTACTAAGACTCTTTGCTAATATCCCACCTGAAAATGTTGTAATACAACGAAACCTAGGTCGTGGTAAAGAACTTAAAGAAAGTAGAAATAATACTACATCACGTAGTTTCATTTAATTGTGAATAGTTCCTTAAGTTGAATGCAAGCAAAAGGAAAGTGGTAAATTATCTCATTTATGTATATAAAACTTTAAATTTTAATATTTATTTATTTCTTTAACATAATTATTTGGATATATTATATGAAGTATACATGCCTGAACTTCTATCGAATTATAAATGCTATGTTAGTATTTCTGTCATATTTTACTCGTTTTGTAGCATTATTATAAATTGTTCCGATATCAGCTTGTAAGTTGATGAATGATTTTTCGAACCGTCATGGACCATCTTATACAATGACATTTCTTCACAAGTTAATTTTAATTTACTATCATTCTTGCAATGAATATGCCTTCAATTCATCTTACATTGCTAACTTTAAAGGAAAATTTCTATTCACATTTAATTAATTTTCTTTTCCTCAATGTTTCGTAAGTCTATTTTTTGTGTTTTTATTTTTTCTGCAATGTGAATATTATCGTATAATTTATTAAATTATTAACATTTTTTTTAATGTTTAGCACGTTGTTGAAAAAAATAGTTTACTACTTTCATATCTTAACATACAAATTATACTTCGTCGCAAAATAGACGGTGAAATAATCTAAATATATATATATATAAATATATATATATATATATATATATATATATATATATATATATATATATATAAAAATATATATATATATATATATATATATATATATATATATATATATATATATATATATATATATATATATATATAATAACATTAACTTTCCCAGGAGTCTAAACGTTTATAGGATATTATTTTGTGACATCTATTTTCCCTGTTTGCTGTGTTTTGAAAACAGAATTATAATGTAACTCGCAAACGCTATAACGAGCTATAAAACTAAGTTTTGCAAATACAACGTTTAGTCATAATTGTGAATAAAAGGGGGCGAACCAACAAAATTACTTAAATTACCGAATAATTAAGTATTACAAGCTTCGTATATGCCATACTACCACCCCACCACGATACAATTCAGCATCAAAGAAAGCAAAATTTATCTGAAAGTTAAAATAATTTGTATACGATACAGTCGGTTGCCAACACTTAACGTGACAACTTCAAGTAATAAATTATTTTGTGAAAAAAGTTGTCGGTCACCAACACTCAAGGTGACGATTTCAAGTGAAAATGAATATAAAATATTACTGAAATTAATTAAATCATCTAATCATGAATCAGCGCGACTCGTTAATTTAAGGCGCCAGAATGATTTAGATCCAGTAGTACCAAATTTTAGTATCTTGCTTATACACCAAAAAATATAGCCCTTGGAACCAGATAAAAGAGACCTCTTCAAAGCGTGAATACAGTGAAATTCAAAAAAGAAAAACACACGTTAAAAAGTGAGGACTCAAAAATCACGTTTTTGTGGAAAAGTTAGGAATATACCAAAAATGAAGCAAACCAAACATTCAACAACAACAGTATACAATGACACGAAGTTTATCAGAACGCAACGATCATCACAATGGAAAATACGAAGTGAGCCTAGCAGTCAACAAAGACATTATAGAGCGACGTACGAGTTTTTCGGAACTCAGCGATCAGCACAGTGGAAAAATACGAAGCAAACCAAGCAGTAAACAACGAGAGTATAAACCACAGACTATATAACCAAATAAACTACACACTAGCGCGAGCCACCTGAGCCAAGCGATGGTATAAAATGCAACGCCGCACCGCACACGTACATTTAACGTTAGCTTGCTTTCGGTGTGAGCGCGTCTCTAATATTTTTTGTTTAAAACAATTTATAAAGCCATCGTACTCGATAAAAAATTGTAAAAAAAGCAGTAGGACGTCCAGCTTGATTAAGGATGGAATACCATTTCATAAGTAAGTACAGATTTGTATCAATTTAATTAAATTAAATAATGATGACATGTATGACGTCAGATATAATAGTGATGTATGTATACTTTGAACGGTTGAAAACATCGATTTTGTGTGTTTCGTAGGCTATAACATTAATAAAATATATTATATTTTGTATCTATCAGTATCTGTTCTGACCATTTTTATTTGTTATATTTTAATACATCGGTTTATATTCCATTTTTTCTCGGGATACGATTTGGAAAATATAATGTGTGATATTCATTTAATACAAAAAATACATGTTTTTCTTACAGATTTCCTCAGATTCCAGAAAGGAAAGAGGCCAATCTGACGTCTAGTTTACCACTAAATCTAGCATGGTTTGTTTTAGACATTTTACTGTAAACTGTTCTGATATCAGCGTCAAAAGCCGAAGAACCTTTATACAGCCACGCAGTGCCAATACTTATATTGACTTATGTGTGTAATGTATTTTTGTATAATTGGCGAACTCTAGAGATATGGGAGTAATAAAATTGATACTATAAATGACAATATACATTACAACGTTTAGAAACCATCATTGTAAAGCAAACACTATAACTTAAGTCGGGAAAGAGAAAAATATTTCATTAAATTGTGTGGTGTCGAAGTGAAATAAGATCAAATTGATATATTGCATGAATTTGACTAATTAATTCAATTGTAAACCTTTAAATATGTTATAATATACATACTAATCTCATAAGAAGTTTTTTTCGCAATCTCATGAATTTAAGACATTTTTCAGAGCAATGGTATTTATTATATATTCTAAAATAATTTGCAAACCCAGAGTTTCTAAGTTTTAAAATTGACAGAATATATTTTTTTCCTAATTTCAAATAAGTTGATTGAAAAGTTAACCTCTATATTTATTATTATACCGATAATTAAAAATAACAAACTTGTGCGAATTGAACACACACGTCAAGGTTCCGGACGTGACTACCAAAATTAACAGTTTGTACTAGTGTCACAAGACTTGTTGAAGAAATGTTACAAACTAATTATTTCAACCCATTCTCCGCACATATAGCCAGACTTGTACCTGGACCTGATTATTAAAGAAAACTTATTCTATCCCAGAGACAATTAAATATTTGCTTTTGCCAAAGATTTACTGTAAGATTTACTAACTTTTTATTAAGCCATTTTTTAAAATGTCATTCTTTTATAAAATTAAATACAAGAATACAAAAAAAATTGCAGATCTCGTTAAAGTTTACAAATATTACCATATTTGCATAAGTGAATATGTTTTCTGATTTTCCTTGGCTTTGTTGATATCAGAGGCCACATTTTTTAATGTTTAAAAGGAGTCATCGGAATTATTGGGAAACATAGCGCTCTGTCTACTTCCGTCAAATATAGGTTTAAAAGTTACAGCGCTACGACAAATAACAATGTTTCAATACAAGCATTCTATTTTTACCTCTTTGACTCCTAACCGGTTTAAAAACCTATTAATATTTACTTACCAGGAAATGCCAACATCGCCACCGAATAAAGTCATAAGTATCCCTACAAATTTTTGAGATATTCTTTGTAAAAAAGAATTGGAGAAAGAAATTCACATACCTACTCAAAATAGATGTCCGAAAAAAAAATAAAAATAAAACGGTCGCAGTATTGTAGGCGACGATGTAATAAGAAATTGATACGTTGGCAGGATATCCTCAAAAGTTTGACTGACAGGTCATTAATAAACGATGAAGTCATATTTATCACATATTGTTCCTTCTTTAATTTAATTAGTTCACAAAAAGACAGATCGTTGAAACAAAAACAGGGTATATTCCTTGGGTTAAATTTTCACCATTACTACGAGCTTTTGCAATTTATTAAACATTTATTCATCAAAGGCTTACGCGTTCGACGATCAAACATTTAATACATGTATACCTTCCCCGCGCACTTTGACTAAAAGGTATACTTATGTGAGGGGAACTCCAGAGTTCTCCAAACAGGGTACATATATATATGAAGATTGTATAGACGAAGCTAAGGAAGCTTTGATATTCTTATTGGTGGCTATAAACGGAAATTTGAAAGTACCTGTCGCCTATTTTTTAGTTGATAATGTAAGTAGTGAGCAGAGGGTATCCTTATTAATTATGTGGAATTGGAAAATGAGGCTAATATCAGAAACATTTACGAAATGCATTTGAAGAATATTCAGAATTCATATTCAGAATTTAAACTTAACTAAGGTACAGTAGCATTACTTAAAACCCTTTCTTGATAATATAGAAAAGAAGGAAAACTTTCATTGAACAAATCAAGAAGACAGCACACAGAGTTCAAAAACAAAATAATGAAAGTTAAGCTGCCATATCAACTATTAAGTCAAAACGTAGCAGAGGCCCTTAATTTTTGTAATACTGACCTTAAAATGAAAGAATTCTAAAATGTTTTAAGCAAAAGTTACTGTATTTTCCTAGTTAAATAACATGTTGGTTATTTTGATTTCCAGAACTCATTAATTTGGACTCAAAAAGCACTTAACATTAAAAACAAAGCCAAAATCTTTAATATTTTAGACAGTCACAAATTACTTAAAATCGCCTGAAATACGAACGGTAAAAGATGGTAAACTTGGTATAAAAATAGTCAAAGCCATTGATTCTAATAGGGAGACCGGTTTTATTGGTTTTTGCGTATGCGCAGAAAGTACTAAAATTTTATTTAAAAACCTGATAGAACGCGAAAATTCACTTCTCACCTTCTTGAAGACTAAAATATTGCAAGACCATATCGAGCTCTTATTTTATGTTATAAGAATGCACGGTAGATTGAACAATAAACTCGACAATTGATAGGGGAAATTGTACGCCTGTGGACAAATTCGTATCTTAAATTGCTCGTCTGATGTCCAAAAATTGAATATCACATCGAAAAATAACGATTTTAATGACAAGTTTGCTGATATTTGCTTTGTGCCCGAAACAATATAGAGTATACAGATACACAGATACCTCTGTATGATCTATATCTAGATGTATCTGTATACTACAGATACAATATAGAGTCAACATAATAGAGTATACAGTTGTTTATCTGTAATATAATAATCTTAAAATGTTACAAATGTGGAAATTCTCTTGTCTCCCCAACATTAATTAATAATGAATTTACATTGAAAAAAGATAAGGTGGATTAATATATGCCTTAAAAGACGTGTTTATAATTTGCTTGAAATGCTAGAAATATTTAAAAGAAGCTTTGTTGGATAGTAACTCCAAGCATATCGAACTATGCAGCCAGCTTTCTGGTCACGAGGGTTTTAAATTCACTAATTGGAATAATTTTTTTAATGAGTTGAAAACACATCAATTTGATACTGATCCATTGGCTAAAGCTGTTATGGAAACTTATTCAATTAACATATTTAACAAAAAGTATGCGACAAGAGAAGATAAAACTGCAGAGAATGTATTATGTATTAATGAATGAATTTATGTGTATTGCGGAAATTGTAATACATAAATAAACACTGATTTGAGATCCATAATTATTTTAAGTTTTTTAAAATACTAAATATCTCGTAAGGTTCAACTTGCTCTGAACGATAGTATTGCCTGTCCTCTTTATTGCAAATAGGCAACAACGGGCAAATACTGAAATTTAAATATCATCGATCTACAGTAGCTGGACCAGAAAGGGGGTACCGGTTGACCTGCCGTGCACTTTTTTAGGTGATACCAACCCGAACTGTGACTTTTATGAAGGCACCACTCTGTAAAGATGAGTGTGAGAGATTTACAATTTTACGCCGATTCCAAATGGTTGTTGTATGTAGATTTACATTTAGGATCTAATTAGTTTCTTGAGTGTGTGTGTGATTGACTCCCGAACACAATCCGATTGATTATATAATCAGGCTATTTTTTCTTTGATTTGTTTTATATATTTACTTAACTTTTTTGAATATTTTTTTAATAGAACGTGCTGGTATGTGCCAAGCTTTTGCATAGTATAACCTATACAAATATGATGTTTTTTCATGTTTAAGCTGGCCTGTAATGCAATTGCTAAGGCATTAATGCCTAATTAAACCGCCATGGGTTTGATTTTCAACGAGAGTTTGAACATTCATAAATTATAAAAATCTAAAGGAAATTATTTGTAACATCTCGGGTTACTAGTTCACAAACTGGGTTGCAGGTAACCCTTGGAAAATTTTGTGTATTTCTATAGATATTTATGAGATATTGTTCTTTCTTCACCCTGCCTTCATTTATGACCGTAAATAAATATTTATAAAAGAAAACAATTTCACTGCTATTTGAAACGAAATATATTTACTTAATTTTTTTAAATATTTGATACTAAAGAGATACGAATGTGTTCATTCGTATATCTTTAGTATTAAGTCGTCCAGTACCAGTAGTCCAATGTATTGTCACTTGACTTGATAATAAAACCCATTGACCACAAATTGTAGTCCTAGTTGTCCCGATTCTTCTCAGGAAACTACCCAAATTTACAGTTCTGAAATCAATCTTGAAGAAAAATACAAGTGTTCTCCTTAAGATTACCCAAAAAAATTCCTAATTTGTTTGTAACAAGTTATCTACACTAGATTGATAACAAATATTATTCTCGGTCAGAAAATATAAGAAACTAGATGGTCACCAAATAAACAAAAATTCTTAAAAAAAAAAGGACCAAAAAAGTTGTTTAAAAAATTAAAAGATAATCTTTGTATGTGAAGATCTTTTTGCAAAAGCGAAAGAATGCCTCTGATGACAAAAAAATTAACATTCATGTAAAAAAAGTTGGGGTGCTCTCGACTTGCATTTTCGTAATAACTCTACCTTTACAGGTGGCTAGCTATAAACAATTTACAACCACTGATATCAAACACCCACGCTTTTTCTTAAATGAAATTTAACTTTTCTTGCCACCAGAGACATCTTTTGGCTTTTGATCGAAATCTTTACATTTAAATATTATTGTTTTAATTTTTAGGTCATGTTGCTACAAAAGCGTATTTATAGAGCAGAATTTGATTACTCATTCGACACATGTATAGTCGACACATACTTACAGGAAAATTAATGTTTTGCGTAATAGTTGTGGACAACATTCTCCACAACTATTACACAAAACCAGTAATTTAAAAAAAATGGTCATTTTAGCCTAGGTTTTACCTCTGTGAAATATCTGTGAAATATTTCAAAAAAAAGAAGAATTTACCAATATCGATAAACAAGTGATCATCGAATAAGTCACAGCTCTGTACAAGTTATCGTTCTACGTAATACAAGGGTTGGTTACTAGATGGCAGCACCACTGTAAGTACCTCACCAACCCACGCACCCCCGCAAAATGACTCGTTGGGTTTCATATATTGCACCTTAGGTGCGTAGTCTATTTGGTTATATAGTCTGTAGTATAAACCGATGTATAAGTTTGTCGGAAGGGAGCGGTCATCACAGTGGAAAAATACGAAGCAAGCTAAGTATTCAACAACGACAGTATACAATGACATACGAGTTCGGAACGCAGCGAACATTTCAGTGGATGAAGAAAAAAGTACAATCGTTAAATTAACAAAAGTCTAGTAAATCATCGTGAATAAGATAAGTGTGAAAATTATATCTCGCTTATGTCTCGTTATGCTCAATCTTCTCTAATTATTTCCTCAAAAAAAATCGTCTTTTTTAATCGTACATTTAGTTCAATTTACAACTAGTTGTACCCTTGGTTTTTATGATTAATTAAAAGTACTAGATGATAAAGACTTAAAGACGTAAAACGATATTAAAAAAATATAAATTTACGCAATGCGAATAAGTCAATAACGAAAGAAAAAAAGACGATCATACGGTAATCAAATTACCATTAAAATATATCAAAAATATGTTAGAACATTTTAAAAAATTCAGTTGATGATGGATCAAACCACGGAAGAAGAATAAAACAAACTCGGTGAATTTAAAGAACTTTATTATTCGTAAACGAGTTCACGTTCACGAAATGCTCGAAATAAGAAATTGGTCTTCGGGAAGCTCCGTAAATAATAAGGAATGAATGAAACAAGTACATCATAAAATTACATCGACAAAAATTTAACGAACAACCTTCGGCAGCTCTTACAATAAATGGTTGAACTGTTGTAAACGTTCAACCATTTGTATTCGTCGACGAATAAAGATATATTTCAAATATTAAAAAATTCAACATTTAAAAACTTGTCTAAAAGGTGACAGCTATTTTTAGTCCATTGTCGGCATTCGATCATAACTACGAAACAGCTTGGAAATAATTTTAAGATCGTTTTGGCAATAAGAGAGCAATAATTCGAAAACACCTTAATCTGTTCGAACTGTCAAGTGTTTCAAAGTAATCTTCAAGTGAGTTACGAATGAGTTAGTCAATACTGTAAAATATATTCGTGCACTAAAATCTTTGGATGAACATGAGCCCGTCTACACTTGGCATGCGTTAAAAATATTTAAAATTCCCGTAGTTCTCTTTGGCAATATATCTACACCTCACTCGACCACACGCGTACTAATTCCGTTAGCTAACGACGAAAACTCTAAATATCCTACTATATATATCCTACTATATATATATATATATATATATATATATATATATATATATAGTATCTATATATATATATATATATATATATATATATATCTCATTTCAGAATTTTTGTTATTCTTGATTACATTTGTTTCCGGAGGATTCACTCTTAGGAAGTGGGTATAAAATAATAAAGAAATCATTGATTAAATACGAAATGATCCATTGAATATCTATATATTTGTAGACAGCGATTTTGAAATGAACGCATTAAGGATTCAAATAGATAGCGTTAATGACAAAATTACTTAAAAGGATAGGTCAAGAACTCGAATCAAAAAATTACGGAACATAACGTACTTTAAGGTATCGCTCGAATTTATAAGCTTCTGGGTCTGTTCGGTAATCTCCGCAATTTACCTGTCAGGATTCCAGCAAAAATATTGATAGAGAATTTATGACAGGATAACTACGGATGTTGGGAGTCTACCACTCAATACATACATGCATACAATGTATAACATTCAAAATCAACTACCCCACTTGAATGTAATTAAATTCGCGCGGAAAACAATCGTTCAAAAATAAACGGGTATGATGCAAGAGGGAGAGAATATGGAGTATGCATTTATATTAGATTTGTCAATAAGTATATAAAACTTTTACGAATTTACTCTGCATTTGAATTTTAAATTCAAATTCCAAAGAGTTTGACGTTATGTTGTTGTCAGATGTAATTTTGTTTGATGTAATTTTATGGTCAGACTCGTCCAGCATACTACAATGGATGAAACAAAGTCCCATCTATTAAATACATTTGTAGCAAATCGGGTATCTGAAATAATATAGTAGATTACAAAACCAATGCATTGGAAACATGTGCCATCTGAAGAAAATATAGTAGATATATTGTCTCATGGTCAATTACCCTTTGAATTTAAGAAAAATCTGCATTGGAGGACGGGCCCAGATTGACTAAGCAAAGACAAATCTTATTGGCTAATCAAAGACCAATCTTAATGGCTAAGAGACATTAGCCAACCAGTCCCATTCTAACACTTCCTAAGGGTTTAATAACTGTGAAATATTTTCAGCCATTTCTAGTAAAATATTGATCCATAAATATATTAAAGAGAGTTCTGGCTTATATTTTGCAATTTAAAGATAATTTGTCAAAAACGAATAACAAATAATATGGTCAATTGACACTTAATGAAATTAACAAGGCCTTAACTGTGATTTTTAAATAACTAAACGCGATTTTTTTTCAAACGAAATAAAACAGCTGTCAAAGGCAAATAGTCTTAACCCGCAAGGTACGCTACGTGCATCGAGTTCGTTACTGGACGTTAATAAATTAATTGTTTAAACAATTCTCATATTTCATACTATAAGAATATAGTTTTATCGAAGTCACGTAACGTGACTTGTTTAATTATACGCGAGCAACAGCTCACGAACATATATAGTGAAACTTTAGCAACATTCAAAGCAGTCCGTAGGAAATACTGTCCTTTGGACCGTGGACCGTTTTATACGAGAAAAACTTATAAATCGCAGAAAGATTAAGGTTTACGCATAGAATTAGCAACTGATTTAAATACTGATACATTCATTGAGTGTTTCCGCAGTTTCTTTGCAAGACCAGGCTATTCGGCTAATCTATACTCCGATAACGCTACCAATTTTGTTAAGATAAAAAGCGAATTAGACAGTGTAGTAAATTTATTTAAATCAACATCACATAAAGATACTGTAACGAATTTTTGTTGAATATAGAGGTTCATTGGCATTTTATTCCTCCCTTATTCTCACATTTCGGTGAACTATGGAAGGCGGCCATGAACTAATTTAAATAATAATATTTATAAAGTAATAGAAGAAAAATTATTCATGTACGAATAATCGAACACCTATGCCGTTGAAATAGAAGCAGTCCTTAACTCACGTCCAATCACACCCTCTCCGAATTTGCAAGCTCTTATTCTCGCTCACTTTCTAACATGAGATTTACTTATTAGCATCCCTGATACGAATTTGATGAAGAGAACAGACACTCGATTACTTGAATGGCAAAACATACAGAAAATTAAGTATTATTTTTGGAAAAGGTGTTATAATGAGTATCTAAACCAGTTAAATACCAGGACTAAATATCAGCATAGCTCAGGCTCAGGGACATATAAACGGGCTATAATACTAATAGCTCCATTGTCAATAGAATAAGAACGTGTTCTTTAGTATCTACTATTAAATTTTTTACTCATTCATGTATATGACGTATTATTAATTTAATTTAACGTGATTCGGACAAGGTGGACGGAATTTTACAAAATAAGCATATATATATATATATATATATATATATATATATATATATATGTATATGTATATATCTATAAATATGTATATATATATATATATATATATATATATATATATATATATATATGTATATATTTTTTAATTTATCTGATCTTAATCTAAACATGACAATACTTACTTATTCAATGACCTTTGTATCTTTCATAAATCGTAATTGATCTATTAACTAACAGGCTGATTATTGGTCTCTGCAAACAACATGAACCGAAAAAATTAGTAGCTAATATTTATTTTAAAAATTCGGAGTTCCTGTATGATTACAACTAGAGATATATCGAATATTTTTGTACTTGAGTGCACCTACAATTCAGACATATTAATCAATGTATAGCAAGGCAGTCAGTGCGGTCCTTGGTATATACACGATAATACTGCCCCGTAATATAATTACTTTTTAATATCCTAGTACCAATGTCAAATAAAATCGGAGTCGAAAACTTTGAAATTAAATATTTGTTTTTCCATGCACAGCAGAAGCACTGAAGAGTTGGTATCTGAATTTCAGAGACGGAATTTCTGCTTGGGACCCGTAATACTCATTTAACAACAGCATATCCTCGAATCTTACAGTTTATATAGACGATACCACCACAGCCTTAAGACCGAGAAGTTGGAACCTGGAGTTTAAGGCCTATAATACTAATTTAAAAACAGCAGATTATCAAGTTTCACTGTTTAAACAGGCTTACAGCGTAAGGTCTGAGAAGCTGGAACCTGAAGTTCGGTGGCAGATTTTTTGCTTGACACCCACAATACTAAAATAAAAACAATAGATCTTTAAGCCTGACAATTTACGGAGACAGTGACGCTGCAGCATAAGGGCAAAGAAGTTCACTGAAACCCAAAGTTTACTGGTCGAATCTCTGCTTAAGATCTACTTTACTAATTTTAAAAAGTCAGGTCCTCAGATCCAAGTTTCGCAGTTTAGGCAGGCAGTATACCTACAGCATAAGGGCTAAATTTGAAACCTAAAGTTCAATGATTTTGTCTCCGCTTAAGACTCAAAATAACTAATTTGAAAGCAGCAAATCCTCAAAGCTCACGGTTTAGAGAGACATTGCCTTTGAAGAATCCGTTCTGAAGAGTTGGAACCCGAAATTTAATGACACTGTTTGAGACCCACAACTCTAATCTAGTCTTTAAGTCTGACCGGCTGTTTAGACCGGCAGTATACATGCAACATTAGAATTTATGGACCTGAGGAACTAATCGAGCGTTTGCGCATGAAAAGGGAGTACGTAAAGAGAGAAGGTAAGGGATATATATATATATATATATATATATATATATATATATACATACATACACACACACATGTGTATATATATATATATATAAATATATACATATAATGTTACACATTGAATAAATGTATTTTGAAATTTCAAATTATGTATGTTCCATTCAATAAATTATTATCTAGTTAAACAAATAAACGTTTTGCTTCTATCCAGTTTAATAACACCATAGGATATTTATAGCTTATTAAATTAGTCATAGATTATTCATAATATTATTTATAGATTATTCACAATGAAGAAGCATCAGCAAACATAGTCCCTGGATTCTTATATCATAACAACATATAATCAAAGCTTATGTCTAAGGTTTTTATTAAACGTTTTACATTTACATTTAATATTTCTTCAAGTACTAAAATCTATCCGCTCAGTTCAAAAGTTTTCTGGTTGACTCCTGTTTTCAAGTGTATTTCTCGGCTCTTGGCAAAAAGTTGTAGACGTATAGCAATCTAGCATTTCTAAACTATTTGAAACTCTCCTGATTCACTGCTAGGATGGTTACTCTCTAAAACATTCCGCGGTCACTACTCTCACTAATTTGTGGGTTATGTGGCCAGGGAGTTGGATCGAGGTCGGCAAGTAGATGTGGCCTACTTTCATTCTAACTAGGCATTTAACGAAGTCTTGGCCTCAAATAACATTTTAGATCAACTAATTTCAGTTTCGTAAACATTATGTTCAAAATTAAATTTCAAACCCCGGCTTTCTATTCCTCTACTTAGTGATAGTCAAGGCAATAATGTAAATCGACTTTTGTTTATCATTATAATAAATGATTTGTTATCAGCACTATTCATTCCTTTTTGTTTGTCGATGATTTGAAATTCTTCTTGAGTCCATAAGTTGACGAGTCGTATTTTATGTATTTTGATGAGTCGTATTTTACTTCTCCAGCATTAAATTATTTCTCATTTTAGCCGAAAACTATGATTGAAATTCAAAACTATTCCTGACAAAATTTTACTTAACTCACAGACATCACGCTTCTTCCTAGCTCCAAACTATTGAAGATAATTTGAATTTTCACAGATATTTAATTTGTGAAACTACAAATTTGTACGTTCCTTGAAAATGTCGTAACTACTAGTAAACATCTTTTCTAAAATGAAAGTGATATGTTCACATTATTAAATAAAATATTCACCACTTTAACTTTTTAAATAAATTATTATACTGAAATTTTTTGATGAACATGTTTTAAATATCTCTTTTTTACGTTAATTGACAGTTCCGAATTTTAATAGACAACACTGTTCAGGAATTCTGAATACTGCTATCTACTAAAGTTTATTTACTTCGAAATAATTTTTTAGTTCATTACTTCCTGCGCTATTTGTCCTATTTTACTTACATTAAAATATTTTAATACTTTAGCATTTAACCTTTTATAATTATTAGCCAAATACATTAATTGAAAGAACGGAAAACAGTAATTTATGTACGGGATTTAAAAAAATTGCTTTTACCCGACATAGTTGAAGGGGTATTTACTAAATGTTAAAATTTGAACTTCGCATAGAATAATTGATATCAAAGCTATAAAAATTTCTTGATAGTTCAAAATTTAGTTTTCAAATTTACGAATTTCACGGAAAGAAAATGAATTTCTCTTAACTTCGTACTTTTTCCTTCCTGACCGGATATTACTTATAAAACTGATTTAGTTTAAATGATTAGAAATATATTCAAAACTATTTTTTCCTGTTGAAATTTTACTTTTGGATCCAAAAAACATATTAAAATGGTTTTTCTTCACATAGAGAATTTCTTCATTCTTCACAACCATATTTTTTTATTTCTAGTTAATGTGCCTACGCTTTAGATACCTCTAACAACGTCAAGAAAAACCAATTGTATTTCTTCATAGCATATAATTAAAAGTTAATTATTAATAAACATTATTTGTTAAATGTATATCAAATATATTCTTATCCTTTGTATTTGTAAAGATTGTTGACTTTTCTAAATGTCACAGAGAAACGTAACTTTCCGTAAGTGTATATTTACCGATATCTATGTGTGTAATATGATTTTGTGTTTTATAATTTTATATTTTTTGTGCTAATAATGAGATAATTTAATCAAATATCAAAGCACCTAGTTACTGCATTAATTATGTTAATTTTTCAATATTGATGTTACAATTTTCAAAATACGTATTTACCTATGATACAAACGGAACTGTATATGGGGATTCAAATGACATTGACAAGTAAATCACGCTATTAATTGCTTACTGGCTACTAGACCGTGCTATTTGTAGTCAAAGTTTTGTAGACAAAGTTAAATCTGTCAAATAGTTTTTCCTGTTATTTTAATTTGCCATTAATTAAAGTATGCAATGGTGCGCGCAGATTTTAGCTTTGTTAGAACTTGTAGTAATTTATTAGTCACATTGGGTGCGGAAATATTTAATGGTTTCTAAATCAGTTGAGTTTTTGTTATAATAAGAACGATCAAACATTTAGAGAAAATTAATTTCTTAATTAAAGTTAAAAAGATCTGGAAATTTGCATATAATACACATGATACTCTTCGTAATTTCCAAAAAAAATATTTTTACTATCATCTCTACGAAACCAGACACATCTTACTTTGCTAAACACCTCATTGAAAATACCCATCCCCCTCGTACTGATAATGCCCATTATATATGACAAATAAATACAAAAGGCAATAAACTTAATATCCTAGAAACATTATAAATAAACAGACGTAAAAAGACACCAAGGTTAACATATTAAATGAACAACTAAATATAATATCATCACCCATACTTAATATATTCTAGACATAATATAGCTAGACAACATTGATACTACAGTACTCTTCAAATTATTTCAGCCCATCTAAATATAAATATATAAAAAAAATAAAAGAATAAAAAATAAAATTAAATAAATAAATTAATTAATTAATTAATAAAACGGGAAATATGTAGAATTAATGGTATAACCTTGTTCCAACTTTCAGATACCTTTGCTGTTGTATATTACTGAGAATAACTTCCATTTAATTTTATTACATACACCGGGATATTCGTATCGTATAACCCCATAGAATAGCATCAATTTAATTTTTTACCCTCACTAAAATACTTGTATATCGTACAACTATCGGAAATATAATAAAACCTAAACCTACAATAAACTCACTAACATAAGCAGTGGGAAAACCCACACAAACCCGGCTTCCGCTATTATTTTTGAAACATATAAATGCTGTTAGATGTTCCTAAGATGTAATCTTTCCTAATAGCCCACCTGAAGATATTGTAATATAACGAAACCTAGGTCGAGGTAAAGAACTTAAAGAGAGTAGAAATAATATTACATCATTTAGCACATTATACACCTAGTCTCATTGTAACGTCAGTTGAGCTAAGACAAGACGCATAAAGAAATACATTTATTTTTTGGAAGAGAGTTACATGAACCGTCAGAAAGTTTAAAGAAATAGCGCAAAAATATGTGAGCTTAAAAGAAATGCCATTATCATAAGTCCACTTTTATAGAATTTTTCTTGTAAATATTATTCATCAATAATTTGAATGCTGTTTGAAATTATGGAAATGTTAAACAACGTATAATATGTGAACAATTTAAACTAGAAAGTATGATGTAGTTTAGTATTATGTATTGAATATTTCGATAATATAAATTATTTTTTGCAATATCAAAACTTCTTAGTACATACAATCTTATAGTAATTGCAAATGATTGTATAGTTTATTTGACGTCCTGAAATATTTGTTCATAGTATTAATTGGATTGCTATAAACCATTCAGATCAATGCCGATATATCATTTTGTCTAGAATGATAATTGTTATATAATTTATAATGGAAATGTATAATTTCTAAATGGAAACATTGTAATATTAATTTCTTATGGAAAGTATTTTAAGTACAATATTTTGCTACTTAATGTTCTAATTTATTATAATTAAAATATTAATGAGAGGGTATATTTAACATATTTAACAAATTTTCAATTTTTCTTTTCTCACTACAGTGAAATTAAATTCTTCTTTTTATAATTTATCAAATATCCCAATATTTCCCCATTTTTCCAAGTTACTTTCTGGCCAATATATACTTAACCCTTTTATTTGTATGATTTATTAATTTTTATTCAAAGTTCCGAAAAGCCAAGGTACTTAGAATAACATGAATTTATATTCAGATACATAATACTAGTAACCCACAATGAACAGTACCGTTTGTTCGAAACATTTCATGTTTGGCTGTTTCATGATAAATAAAATAGGATACAGATGAATGTCTAAATTTTGAGTTCCTTCATTAAATTTATAGTACCAACGTACATACAATATATCGTTGGTACTATAAATTTTGTTACTTATATTATAAAACACATGCTATATATAATAAACATTTAATATTTTTATCATTAATATGCAAATTGCTACTGGGTGTCTGTCATTTCGTATAAATCATTGTTCGGTTGTATCAAAATAAATTATTTTATTTTTGGGCAAAACTATGGTCACGAATTAGATAGTTATTAACCTTTATATAATATAGAAAATGCTCGTACCTGAACATTAGAATTCTACAATTCTTTTTCAAAATATCGTGTATTTTATCTAAACGTATCAATTATTTTAAAACCAGCAGAGGAAAACCATTGTCACTCAACATAAAGTTTGAAACTTCCAAAAATTATCTCTCAAAGCACCCAGAGAATTAAATTTCTTTTAGAAAAATATTTTCAGAGATTCAGTAATAAAAAGGTAATATTTGGTTAAAAATGTAATATTCGATTAATAATACTATCAGGTAATGATTAATTTATATGATTTACTGTGATAATGTATTAAAAAAACATGGAATTAAAACAAAAAACCAACAACAGAGTTCGGTAGCAAAACTATAATGTTGGATTAAACATATTAATAGTATCGATTTATTTTTATGATTTGCCGTGGTAATGTATTAAAAAAAACCTGGTATTAAAATAAAAAACAGACAATAATATTATAGTAGATTACGTAATTTTATTAACCACCTCTAACTTGACCAAACAATACCCTTCAAATATTATAAATTTCTTTACGTGACTCTACCTCTCCCTCTTTATATATTTTAGCGGCAAGTTAGGAGTTCATCCTAAATATGGTTGATTCCTTCTCAATAGATTCTTACTTCCATGAATACCAGGCATTTTACTCATTTAATTACATATATTTTGATGGAGAACTTCAGATTAAAAAAATACACACATTTTGCATTAAAGTTGTGGTATTTTTCGTTTTTTGAGTATTTCATTTTTATTTTGATTTTGTAATATTTACCACCATGTCTTGATAATGATACAGTAGAGAAAACCTATTCCAACATACTCCTTGAATTTTTTCAAACAAGGATACATTTTATATTGATAACGAATTTTAATTTGTAACAGTTGACATATGAATCTGAGATAATAGTTTTATTCTTTGAATATTTTAATACCATTAAAAGTATTAAAATTTAAAAAAAAAGATGTTTTAAAAATAAATTAAATATTTAGATATTTATTTTATTACACTGGTAATAAATATTGAAAATTACGAAGGGTGAAATATAATAAATATTATTTACACGAAATAGAAACATTTTATTAATTTCAAAATCTTTTCACTTAATTCATCATTTTAAATATTCATAAGTAATTTACTTTAATTTATATTAAATTTTATTACAGGAATAACCCACTTTTATAACAGGAGTATCTATTAATTGGAGTATTACAAGAATATGTCATATTGAAGGGACCATTTTCTATTTATTTCTATTAGACAACAAAGGAGATCGCTTGATTTTTTAATGTAAGAAAAATGGCTTCTTCTTGTTAATGAAAAGCTAAAGTTAATTAAATTATAAATTTAATTATAATTTTTTTATACTCACAATAGATACTGAGAATTTCATGATGGCTTTTTAATTTTGTAATATTTTATTATAATAAGAACTGTTCTAAAGTATGGAATATGGTAAAATTTTTAAAATAAAATTAAAACATGTCATATATTTCATAATCTTTTCAATTAATTGATACAGTAAATATATCCACAAATTATCGACTTTAAGTTACATTTATATCTATTACGGAAATACGCAACTTTTATGACAGGAATATGCTAGGTGTTCCCTTTTAATTGGAATATTACCGAAATATGTCATATTAAAGGGGAAATTTTCTAAAATCTTTTATTAAAAAACAATCGCCATCGCTGCATGTTTGAATGTAACATTTGTGCAACTGGCTGATTCTTTCTGTCAATTCTTAATAAAGGTGTATGTGGTTATGGTTGGCTATAAAAGATTTCTCTCGTAGCAATAAGCTAGCCGCTATATGTATCAATTAGATACATTAAAGTAGATAAATAAAAATATTTGATACTAATAATTGTTGACAACGTTCCCATTTTTTTTAATCATCGTGATGACAAAGAGTAAAAACATTTTCGTGGAAGTTTAAAGTGCTATTTGTTTGTTACAACTAATAACTAAAACTACCTTATTTTATAATAAGTATTTATTTGTACATTTGTACTAAGGAAAAAGATTTTTTTCGAACTATATAATGCCTTCCATTATTTTTTACTCTTGGGCTACAAGGTAAGTGAACAATTTTAGCAAAATGTTATTCTTAACTTTCATTTTAAAATATTTTCTTCCAAGTTTTGTAGGTGTACTTGGCCGGTGCTATTAATGATAACTATACTTTTAAAATGGTATTTGTAGAAGAAATATTAACATAAGCGAGAAAATATCCGTAATAATCGTAATTTTTATAAAATAGAGAAAAATTTATATAGATTCTAGGGAAATTAACACATAAATTAAATATGTTTTTTATCAGAAATACTTACATAATTCCTAAAATTTTAAATTGTTTTAACTTATGTCGTAATCTAAGTTATTCTTGGTTTCATATTTTAGACTCAACTGAATTGAAACTTTGAAAGCCAATTAATTTCTTTAAAATGTTCTGGTAATTTATAACATCATATAGTAACAAAATGTTTGGTATAAAATATCAATGATCACATTTACCAAACAAAAAATTCACTTGATTTTTTCAATGTTCTAACTGAACTGTTAAACTTTTTAAGTTATGACAACGCTATTGGTAATATTTTTTAGTTCTCCTTATAAAAAAGATACGATAATAGACTGACCACTTTCATGAAGAAAAATAAAAGTCTGTTCTCAAAACTTTGCATTGTAACTTGCCTCAGGTTGATCATGTTGTATCGACGTAGATAATTTTTAGACCCAATGTTGTTTTTCGTCAAATTTTTTTTATATGTTATAAAGTTTTATTATATCAGATGGAGAAATCTCACTACGGTAATCTCAATAATTTGTTAATTTGTTATACAAATATGACGAAATAATATGGACGAGAAGATTAAATAAATAGAACATTGAATTATTTAAATAATTATGTAGGCCTTTAGGTAAATTTGGTAAACCAAGACATTCAGTCACGACAAAATATGTGACTAATATTAGCAGCTAAAGAAAAAAACCTAATAAAAAATTATTTACGCATATTCGTTTTAAAATAGAACTAAATGAAATTAAATTTAGTAGTGAAATTATCTAAAATGTGAAGTCCGGACTACTATCATATTTTTTTTATATTAAAGTCACTAGAAGATCGTTATTGTTTCCAATGTCGATTACTGACCTGGTCAGTCTACTGAGTACTGGAGTACTGACCTGGTCAGGCTTTCTTGAGAGGAGCAGATGAGTTAATTAATGCAAGAGCAGATTCGGCTATAGAAAAAAAACGACAGCGAAATTTATATAATCAATTGAGTACAAATCGCTTCAATCGATCTCAGTCAAGAGACGATAACCTGGAATATAGTTTCGCTTTGAAAAGTTCCAGTTGGTGCAGGAATAATATTAGAATATGGTCGAGTACCAAAGAGAGGCAAGGCAGTATGGATACTCACGGAAAGTGAGGGATGATGCAAGTCCTGGCAGGACAAATGGCAGGTAGCACCTCTTTACGGTCGCGGCACTGTCATTCGATAATACCACATTTAGCATTCTTCTACTTGCATTACGAACATTATTACAATTAACAAATGGGCAATATAATAACATATCTTTATACAAATACAACGATAACAGCAATACATATTAAAGTCATAAATTACAGATACGTTAGACATTGGTAATTTGAATAAAAAATCATAGTGTTCAGCGGACGTCTACAGAGGAATATACTCCAAACAAATATATACAATACTTAGTTTTTGGATTGAAATAATCAAGTTTTTCGCGAATACTCAAAAATCAAATCAAAAATATACGAGTAACAATAACATAACATAACAATAACAAATATACGAGTAACAATAACATATAATTGACTAATTGGTAATTAGAAAACGAAGTTGATAATTTAAGTATTTACTTACCAGTTACTTTATCTCAATAGCACCATTTTCCCCGTAGTGTTTGGTTTCAGTTTCGGTCAGGTTAGATAAGTATACATAAGGTTAGGTAAAGTAAGTTTAAATTAGGTTAGGTTTGATTTTATTAGGTTAGCTTAGATTTAATTAGATTCCGTAAGGTTGTATTAAGTTGGAATGGTTGGAATATTTTGAGTTGGGACATTGTTCTCGAACATAACATTTATAATAAGTACAAAACGAATAATTTAAATAAAACATTTAAATCAAGGTTTCATTTCAGTGCCTTTGAATCACTACCATTGACATGAAAACATTTTTACTAGTGGAAAACTATACCTCAAAAATAAAAAAAATATGTACGTGAACAAAACTGCGGGCAGAAGCCTGTTTAGTTTCAATGAAGAATCAAGGCTGTCAATGAAGTTTTTTAAGTCTTATTTTGAATAATTTTGGTACTTATTTAATGGCATTTTATAGACCTCCTAAGTTGCTAAAAAGATGTACAAATGGCTAATATTGAATAAATTGTGTGGTATAATTGCTAATAAAAACTTGTTTATACTGTTCCATGATGAAGTACATTTCCATTTCAAATTTTATTAAATCTAGTAATATTGTATGCTGCATATGCTATCATAGTAAGCTCACTCAACCTCAATAAGTTTAACTATAGCGTATCGAACTTTGCCCACGGTGCCTAAATGTTTGTATTAATTTATAATCATGAAACCTTCAACAATTATGAGATTGGCATTTTTTAATTTAACTTTGTACAATTCATAAATTTATATTATGAGAAGAACAATACATATATGTTATGTATATTTATTATGAGGCTATTCGTTAAGCGTCCTTACCGCCGAAGGCAGAATTTGGAAATTTTATGGCGTAACTCTTTTATTCCTCATATGTGTTTATTTGACTCTCGCGAGATTATGACTTGCGATTCTTTGGCTACGATTATGGAACTTGGTAAAGAAGTAGCTGTTTTAAAGACTATTTGGAAGAGAAGAAATAAAATTGTAAGAGCAGTAATTTAAACTTCTCACGTATTCAACGCTTGGAATGATTACATAGTGTTTTAAGAATATATTACGCTTTTCTAGAGCAATCTGTTTTATTAAAGCGGTTATAATAATTATTAATTACGTATTTAAGTAACAGATGCTATCATATATATATATATATATATATATATATATATATATATATATATATATATATATGTATATATATATATATATATATATATTTGTTTATAAATTTGAGCAAGTACAAAAGGTATGTTTATACCGTTCCATGATGAAGTACAAAACTTTTCGCGGTGGCCAATAAATGCATTAAAATCTTGGGATTATTATCTATACTAATATTATAAAGAGGAAAGATTTAATTTTTTGTTTTTTTGTTTTTAATGGATAAACTCAAAAACTACTTAACCGATTTTAAAAATTCTTTCACCAATATAAAGTTACATTATCAACGAATATAAATAGGCTATATTTTATGTTAAAAAATTTATTTTTTTCTGATAAAAATGTCGATAGTTCTACACGAGGTATAAAAATTGCCTAAAATATACTTTCTTCGCGTACTTGCAAAAAGTATTGCTATTATATAAAAAAAAATGGGATACGTATTGAACGTTCTCACTAATATGAACAAAAAAGTTAGCGAGACAATATATGTAAATGTTATAGTTATATACGTTTAAAGCGATATGAATGTTTTTTTGGTCAAAGTAATCAACTAAAATACAGACACGAACAAAAAAGTGATTATATCCGTATCATGATATGAATCGTTATCCAAATTGATTATTAAATCATTTAGGCTGTTTACGTAGTAGGAAATTAATTTTTGAAATATTTAAATCGGTATATTCGTTTTAAAGTTATATTGAGTATAACAAAATAAAAATTGTCGCGAATATTGCAAACCGCTGTATGTTAGGTAGGTAAACAGAAATTTTACTATCCGAACTTATGTTATAAAGGGTATTAATTTAATATTTATGAACATTGCGATAAGGTAACCCAAGGTATGTAATGACATTTGTATCATGTTATTAATCCTTTTGCAACTAGATATTTTCATTATCCAGGTTAATTATATTCATGAAAATTCCTCTTTAAAATTATCAAATCGATTCTGACATTGAAAATTTACACGAAAAAGAGTTTTGTTGGCTATGTTCTAGAGCAATAGCGTCACCTAATAATGACACGGTTGATGAAATAAAAAGTCCCCGGCCAGATCAAACATTGTAATTCGATAGACATCCTCACTAATATCGAAGACGCAGTACATTACCCACAGGAATTTTTAAATTCACTTAACACCGCTGGACTACCACCTCACTATTTATCATTAAAAATAGGAACGCTAATCATGCTTCTGAAAAATTTAAGCCCTCCTAACATGTGTAATGGGACAAGGCTATTTATAAAGGAATTGGAAGACAACTTACTTGTAGCGACTATCATCATTGGCCCTGCACCTGGTGAATTAGCTCATATTCCTAGGATACTGATGATCCCCACTGATTTACCAATTCCGTTTAAAAGAGTTCAATTTCCGGTGAAAACTTCTTTTGTTTTAACAATTAACAAGTCTCAGTGCTCAATTTGGTAGGGATTGACCTACGAAACGAATGCTTCACTCATGGGCAACTGTGTTGGCCTACCACGAGTCGGAACTCCCGAACATTAATATATTTTGGTGCCACAAAATAAAACTACATCAAATATTGTTCACAGGGAAGCTCTAAGATACGAAACTTTAGAAATAAGTTTCAATAAAAAAAATTCATTTTTAGCAAAAAACCTCATCTTAAAATAGCAACAGAACCGCCAATGATGTGATTGTTAAAAAATGCAATTGCTATATTATTACAAGAAATTGTTGTTTTTTTCTATTTGTATGAGCTTAATTCCGTTTTTTTTTCTATTTTTGCTATGTCGAGGCGGATCACGTTGGCATATAATATTATTTGTACTATATCTACTAATATGACAAATAGGACAGAAATTTGGCAGAGATAGATTACGATTTGATAGATTGTATATGTATGGAGATAGTTTGGAGTACCACATAGACTACTTTTATGCTGTTATTTGGGACTTACGCAGGTGAAACTGCGGGGCGCAGCTATCTATACTAATATTATAAAGAAGTAATTTTTGTGAGTTTGTATGTAGAAGGTAATATTCGAAACTACTTATACGATTTTAAATGTTTTTCTCCCAATAGAATGTTACGTTATCATTGAGTGATATAGGCTATATTTTAATGGGAAAAACTGGAACAGCAAAAATCGTATAGTTCATACGGGTGAAGCTGCTGGTGGATAGTTAGTTCTTTATCTATTGTTTGAAAATCATCCGTTGTTAGGGCTCAAAAAATTTATCAGAAGGTTACAGCTCAGTCCTTTGTAATATTCGCTATGTCACAAAAATTGTTCTCATAAATGCCAATACAGTTCATCTAATATACAAACTACGCAACATGCACGTCTTTTATGGAGGATAAAATTACCCTTCCTTCGTATCTAATCTATTTCCAGTCACAGCACAACCATCTGTAGTCGTGATTTCAAAGAAAAGATTTGTGTTTTCTGTAATAGTCCTGAAGGAACCATCTTCTAGTAGGTGGTTAAAAATGAGACTTAGAATGAGATATCTAATTAGTAAAAATGTATTTTTCTCGACGTTTACGTTTTATCAAAATATTTGACAATTTATCAAACTATTTAATACACAGATCTGATATTTAATATGTACGAAAAATTAATCGACGAAATTTTCGATAAGAAAATAGTAGTAAAATATTTTTGTCTTCTTTGACAGTCCTGCAGAAACCACTTCTAGTAAGTGGTTAAAATATGATTTAGAATGACTAATTATGATGAGACATCGAATTAGTCAAAATGTATTTTACTCTACGTTTACGTTTATAAATAACTGAGTTGGACAATTTATCAAAATATTTAATACACAGATCTTATATTTAATATGTACGAAAAATTATTCGACGAAATTTTCGATAAGAAAATAGTAGTATTTATTCATCATAATCAAAGTTTATTAATATGCAAACGTTTTACATCATCACTGAATGATTTCCAAAATTAGGCATAAAGTATTTGGGAAACTACACATTTGTTAGTTACACTGTTGAATAAGTACTGCTTAGAAATATATTTCACGAATGTGGTAACAAAATAATAATAAAATGTGGTAACAAATAAATACTAAACAACAATACTTACACGTGATTTAAAAAGTGTCACTATAAGTAAAAGGGTTATTGAACTCTTTTCTAAAGAAACACAATGAAATTAATGGCATTTGTTTAATTCAGAAAATTTACTCTTAGATTTCGTAAGATACAGAATATTTTTTTTAAGTAATTATACAGATCATAAGCAAAAACTCCGTTTCTACGCTACATATTCGATTTTAATTTCGTTTAAAAAATAGATTGCTATACTTTCAATATTAAGCATATCGATCATCTACGTTACTGAAGGTTGTTTCACTAGAAACAAAATTACAAAATGATTATAATTTATAATATTTATTACAAATTGTTTTTTTTATTTCCAGTCACATAATATATATAAGTTATATTATAAATTTAATCAAAGTAAGAGATGTAAATGTGAACATGACGAATGGAATTTCAATCTAGTTTTGTCTGAGCATGTAATTTGGTTAATAATCCTCTGTTTTCTTAATATTGTACGCAAGGCCGAGAGGATTGTAATATTAACATAGATTAAAGATACTCGTTGTCCACATTATGAGGAAATTTTAAAATTCTTGAGGCCATTTTTTCAAAATCTGAATCCAAATATAAGGTATTAGATATAATGCATGCCCATTATAATAGATAAATGCTAGGCAGAAACACTATTAGTTGAGTACAGATGTTGGTATAATTTTTTTTCATAAGGGCAGAAATATTACTGGTTGCGTAAAAGCTCATATGCGCAATGTGTTCATAAACAAATTCCAATAATTATATTCATAATGTGAAATATATCTGTTCACAAAGTTTAAAAATGATTCTTTGTTAGTAGACGGTTTCTGAAAAAAATGGCTGTAAAATGTAGATCGTTGGACAGAAATATGAGTTATCCAATGAAGTTTTCGTTTTTTTTCCTTTTGGGATACGAATTTTAAAAAAAAATAATTAAATTTACCTAAAAAATATTCACAAATTATATTTTTGCTGCTACTTAGTAATAATATAATAAAATAATATCCCAATATATCTTAATACACTTACTTCATACTTAAACATTTAGTGGTGTCTACACGTCTTAATTTAAAGACAGAATTCAGGATCTCTTTAATAGTCCTGCGGGAACTTCCGATCGTGCTAATAAATATCCGCCGGAAATTGGCTGAATTTCTCCACCTGCCCGCCACCATTTTTATTGCGCTCCTCTTTAGGTCTACGAATAAATGGCGAGAGTTTAAATGCTTGTGTACTTGTCTAACTAGCCACAGAATTACCTGCTGAAGGGAAAAGATAATGGGAACAAAGCAGAAAAATATATAGTTCTCCATAATAGATTTCCTCACCGGTCACTATTCAGTTATCGATGTTATTCTATTTATAAGTATAGTTGTTTCCTTGATTCCTTCATATAATCCTGGTGAAGAAGTAAATATATTTTTAATTCACCTATAAACTTTCTTATTTAAAAATAATTTCTTCAATTATCAGTTTTTTAGTGTCATTTTATTATATTTGTTTTCAGAATCATTTCAATTACTTTTCAAAGATATATTTTTTTCTTCAAATATACGTTTTTTAAACTAGATATAGTTATTGTTAATTATATAAAAATATTATAGATTTGTATAAAGTTAGCTTCACTATTTTACATGCTGCAAATGTATCTTTGGTCTGCATCTGTTCATGCGATTAACATTCAAGAGTTTTTATCTAATAGTCCGTTTTAACATAGTTTGGTTCGTACCACTTATCGTAGCTATGTAATTAACCTACTTAATAAAAAAAGGGCCATCAAATTCATTTTTGTGCCACGCGACAGTAAACAAAGTTATATATATATATATATATATATATATATATATATATATATATATATAATATTTTTGGACCAGGCATTTTTGCACTTTTTTTTTGCACTTTAGAACCAGGAATATTTCGACAATTTTTTTAAAAATCATATGAAAGTATCCACATTAAAAAATACATACCTCGAAAGAAATTCTGCAGCTGATGCTTATTTATTATAAAAAAATCATTTTCAAAAAAATTTCCAGAAATATGTCGAAATTTGTATATTACATGGTTATTTCACACTATATTCATAATAAATTTATCGTTAGACATTACACATTTCACTCCCACAAAAAGGAATTAAAAAATTAGTGAAATTAAATTATATAAAATTAACTTTCAAAATTACGTTAAAAATATGTCATTTTTAACATTGTCAAACGTCTAATAAGAAAATTATAAATTATACCAACATATTATATTTCACTATCTTTAAATCTTAATTTATGGTTCTTTTTGTTTTTTTTTTTTAATTTATGACTATTAACTTTAGCATTTGCCATTACTATAAAAACATAATTATGGTAATTAATTTTTAAGATATAAACTTATACATTTGTATTTTTTTTATACTACGTATAAAAAAAGAATACAAATGACACATGTAAATAAAATAATTTACGGCCATGGCGAATATATTAAAAAAAATTTTTAAAAAATAACTTCACCAAAAAATTTTTTTTCAAAAAAATATTTGATATAAATATTTCGAAACAATAAACAAAGGCCCGGCCCGGCCGAATATTAAACTTTTTATTCAATAATAAACTTTTTATTAGTAATAAAATTAATAATACAATGGAAAAAGTGTAAATGTGCATTAAAAAAAATGTGCATTTAAAATATATTTAATATTTAGGCAACTACAAAGTGAAATGAATGCCATAAAATATCCAAAAAAGGTATATGCCACAATACAAATAGACTTTATTGTTTCTTGAATGTTGGCACCATTTTTGTTCAAATTGACATGTTAAAAAAATATTCAATTTTGGTAACTAATTTTTATTATAAATAATTATGTCATCTATAGGCTCTGACCATAAAGCAGCAAATTTCTTTATTTTAAGAAAAGCGATGACAATAATATGCAAGGGTAGTGGTTTTCTTTACATCTCCTCCTTGGAGAGAAACAATTGCAAGTATTGTTCATTATTGCACGTAATTGTTCATTTACTAACCGACATGGAGAGAGTTTGATAATGCGGTAGAAGTTTGATTCCGCTTTCCTATGTCCAGCATCTTCTTAGATTGAATCGGAAACTGTCTTCAAAATTTTGTAGGGTCCATTTCTCAACTCATTCATTTTCTTCCTTCTTATTATAATTGTGAAATTTCATTGTGTGTTAATTTTCTATCTCTTTTCAGGTCTTCTTTTATATATTTTGACTTCAATTCAGGTGGTAGAATATTCACATATATATATATATATATATATATATATATATATATATATATATATATATATATATATATATATATATATATATATGTCAATAAAAAAACTATTCTCAATACTACTGTTTCCTTTTTCTATCTGTTCAATGTGAGTAACACATACCGATTGCTTAAACACACTCAACATGCAAGAACAACCCTGCCATGTTTTTGAAATATTTAGTTTTATTACGCGAGTGAAGCATCAAAAACTTTGCTAGAATCTATATAATGAATCATTCAAACGATATCCTTCTTTACGTGCTTTGCTTCTCAAGAAATACATAAAAATCTTTATTTTATTCAAATTATTTGCGTTAGGACTTAAGCTTCTTACTACTCATAGCTTTTTAAATCTCACATAGATTGTAAATAAATCTGTCTCAATATCGGATCAATATAATATTATGACTGATACGTCAAAACATTTCTTTGTTCAATTTTTCTATAATTGTTTATCGTATTCATTCAGTCTTGTACTATGGGTCAATACCTTTTTACGAATTTTTTTTTTTGGATTTCGACAGTGTGATAGTAACTGTACCGTATTCGTATATTCTCTAAATCAATTTAAATGTCGCCAAAAAGTGAAATGTCAATATCAGTTTGTTACTCTTAATCCATACAGCGAACCAGGATTCTGTATTCAAAATAATCATGGTAACTATAACCAACATTTGGATTAATTAACTATTTCTTTCGCTATTATGTATTACATTTGAATACGTAGTTTCCGATTTAGATTACCTAAAAGCACATTTGGAATTAAATTTTTCATGCTGATAAACATAATAGTCAGACCGCGAATGAATACAAAAAAGATAGGTCGAAATATAGGCCAAACCTAGATCATAGTTTGCATAAAATAGTGTTCTGTAAATGTCAATATCTCTTATAATTGAGGATGTAAGTTTACTGAAATAATTTATGTCCTTTTGTGTCCTGTTTTAGATTTTTAAAACACATGCAAAAAAAATTGGAGATATTAGTAACACATTTTACATTATTTATAAGCTTAACACTTTTCTAATACCGCTTTGAATTAAAAAATATTAAATGGAAATATAACTCCGTGAAAAAGAATCTGTCTAATGATTCTACTCGACGGGGTGTGCGAAAAAAATTTTCATCTCCTCTACATATATGAGGAAGTACTTTGAAAAAAAAATACATTTCGCTACATATTGAGAGTCTTACCTAAAGCGTTTTTCGGGGAAACTTATCGTTTGCATACCTTAAATTTTAAAACTCTGGAAACTATGAAGCTGTATTATATTGTGAAGTTATCTTGTTTCGTTAGCTTAAATTTTCAATAAAAATCGTAATATATTTTTAAATCAAAAATAAAAAAATATGTATATATATATATATATATATATATATATATATATATATTGCGTAATATACGAAATTTCTTTTCAGGTAAAATAAATACATTCAGTAAATTAACAGTAAGTTTAACAGTTTATTTAAAGCTTGATAAAATACATATAGATATTTCAAGTTTCCCTCAAATAAAGGAACTTTGTGACTACCCTTATCTCAATGGCAACTCTTTATCGAATTACCGCCATGTGTCATCGCTTCGTTACATGCGCCCTATGCTCGTTATTAAATATATTATTTTTACAATGTTGTACTTATTATAACGTATACCTAAAGACCGCAATTCAGCTTCCAACTTTGGCAGGCTGTGTTTTCATAGGTCTTACAATATTTTGGTAGGAATTTAACGTGAGATCCCGTTCATATCTGACTGTTATTTCTACAAATTACATTTCCATGTAGATTATTATTTCACTGACTTCATTACGTGGTTAACAGATGTTAAGTTAGAATTAATTTTAATTTCTTTTGTAACTTTAATATTTAACGTCGTTAATCGAATATTTTAATTTGATTAATTCGCTTAATTGCTGAATTGAAATTATAATTTTTAATAAAATTTTGTCTTATTCCTCTAATATGTATTTTTACCTATATTTTTTAATAATATACAATGTCAACAATGTGTTTTAAATGTAGTAACATTGTGGTACTTGTCAACTAGAATACGAACAATGTGTCCCCATCGGTCGTAAACTACTTCAAATGTTTCAAGCTGTGATTTAGATTCACTCAGTATAATGGAATCACGAATCGATGGTCGGGCACTCGATTTGGTGTTCAACTTTCTTACCAATATGAACACTTATGGAGCATTAGTGTCGCAGAGGAAAAGGTTATAAAAGGGTACAAGTACCATTTGCCTCTCGGCATAAATATTGTGCTCTCAAATCAGATTAGAGAGTTGTTATGAAGAGCAGCCTCCGATTACAGCAATGAATAAGATATCGATAAAGCGGAAGGTATGAAATTCCATTTTTTCCCTACAGTGTTTAATTTGTCCCTACATACTTTAAAAGCCTGAAATTTGGTGAATCTATGTAAACTTAAAAATATAGGTCTAGTGATTATGAACATTTGCCGAATTTATGTAAAATTAAAACAATTCTTCAGGTAACTGACTACAAATTAATACCTAAAAAATTTAATGGCTGCCTTCCAATTAATTAAATTTTCAATCGTGAGCAGGTTTTACACAACCATGCTTCCATGCCTTCATTATTTAAGTCTGCACACAGTCTGATGAAACAGGTTTATATTTGTTTAAGTTAAAGAGCATAATTTGAGTCTAATTTCAATGTACTTATACTGTATTTAAGCGACCGTAGTATGATAAGTAATTTTACATAACTTATCATTTATAAATTGATTGAGGGCGAACGTAATCTTAACATACGTTGTTTAAATATAGAATATTTTCAATATTGACTTTTAGGTTTCAAGGACTAAATATTATTTAGAACTACTTTCTAAAAATATATCTAAAAGCAGTACTTTATCGATGTAGATTTTTTCTTTTTTAAATACAAAATGAAAGAGCAATTCAAAATTGTTTTTCTTACATCCACGTACAATATTTTTTTCTTCTTCCATTTATACATATGAGAGGCTGTCTTGAAATAATATGGTATATCATTTTTAATACGTTTTTCCGTTTTGGGTCAACGTATATATATATATATATATATATATATATATATATATATATATATATATATATATATATATTATGTATAGATAATATGTATAGATTTTAAATCACTATCTTATTTCGTTTAGAAGTTAAATGCATGTGATCTATGGACACACAGCGTTGTCGTAATGATAGTGTTTCATTCGGATGGATTTTTGGATACTAAATACTAAAATAGGTAATCCGTCATTACTGAATGAATATCAGCAACTATATCTGATCTAGTTTTTCCCTGATTTAGGCCAAATTTGGACAAGGTAATAAGCAATATTTGAATAATTGTATTTAATTTAAACTAACAGAAATCAGTTACGCATAATAACAAAGTCAGTATAAGATCTTTGCATGGCGCATTGCTTACGTAGGGTTAACAAATCCCCGTAAGATTCAAAAGTATTCTCGTAAGATATGAAAAACAGGCAGGTGGATTCGAAGAATGTTTTCAATCAGTTTTTCTACCATATCATTCAAAACGTCACATGGCAGTGATTGCGTATAGCCTATGGCTACTCTCCAAGCTTGCTTCATGTGTTTGTTGTGCAATTGGAAAAATACGATGTTTTACTTAAGTTATCTCAACTCAAAACCAGCTTGCAGCTCTGTAATATTAAATTTACGTCACGTTTGAAATCATGAGCAAGTCCAGACTCGAAGTAAGATATTGTAAGTTAGGGATTGTGTTAAGATGGTGTAACTTAGCGATTATGCATTGAGTAACAAAATTAAAGACCATACAAATAATTAATATCATCAGATTTTTAGTTAGCTGCATTTGTTTTAGTGCAGTGAATTTCTTGATAACTTAGGTACATTTACCCTAATAAATACAATAATGGACAAAGAACCTAACATTACTTTGAGCTTTGCTTCCGTTTTCCATATTTGGTATGTGAATTAGTTTGTATATACTTATACAATGTGCATGTACATTTATTATGTTCGCTGTTTTTTTCAGTTTATGCGATTTACAATAGCCTGATTACCCTCTTGATAGTGCTTTGATTGGCTCTAAGAGGTTACTCCGAGGTAATAATAATTATGTACATAAAAGCTTGTACGTATGTAAATAAAGTAAACCAAGATATGAAAAAGCATTCATTGTTACGCTACTTTTTTGACGGTTATTAAGCTTTGGATACACAATTGTGAGATCAATATGCAATCAATGGTTCATATAACGTTAGTAGATGGACACATTTTTCTAGCCTTCGAATTCTTTATGTTACGTCAATATATATATTACTTTCTTTTCAAGGCCTAATTAAACATAATAAAAAAAAATTAAATAAATTTATTTATTTAGTTCTAAGTGGTACAAGTAAAAATAAATATAATTACAGTCTAATAGAAATCCCAAGAACCCTCAATACTTTATATACTCCTTAAGCTTTAAATAATATAACAGTGTAACCCCCACCTAAATTCAACCAGTAGCTACACCTGATGCTTGATCAAACTAATCGACAAAGAAAAAAGAAACCAAAAATCATTAAATTCTATTCTCTGGTTATAATTTACATTTGATATTATTAATTTACATGCTTGTCTGCATTTACTGTTTTATAGACGTTTGAAATGTCTTTCTTCTCATCTCCTTCTTTATATCCTATAGGTAGAAATCAGTGGCAGATTTCAAAGTCTGAACAAACATAGTTTCTGAATGCAACACATAAAAGGGACGCGTGGGGCGTCGTTAGAAGCTCAAGCGGTGCGGATGTTTTAGCAGCCATGGAACAGTGGAGTAGAGAGCACCGCGCTTTTGCCGTCGAGGCGTACATTTTGAGTGGATTTTCGCTGTCTGTAGCACGCCGTCGACTTAATAATCGTTACAGTATTCGTCGATTACGTGATGGACCATCGATCAACCTCATTCGGTCACGGGTAGCAAGGTTCAGAGCTACAGGATCAACATTAAATAGGCCCAGGCCACACCTAGCCAGGACCTACACCATTGGTAGCCACGGATGAAAATGTCTAGATTGTTATGGTTTCTGTCGTTGAAAATCCCCGTTTATCACTGCGTACACGTTCATCGATATTGGGAATTCCGAAATCAACTTTACAGGTAATAATGCAAAAAAAGCTCAAGTTCCATCCATGTAAAATTCAAATTGTTCAAGATTTACACGATTCTGACTTTGAATTAAGAAAAACTTACGCGGAAGTGATATTGTTGAGATTTCGTACTGCTACCCGGATGGGCAATATATTCTATAGTGACGAAGCTCACTTTCACATTGGAGGATATGTGAATAAGCAGAACTTTCGTTACTGGGATGTCTACAACCCAAGACAAATACATCAAGAGCCTTTACATAAGCCTAATGTAACAGTCTGGTGTGCCATGTCTGCATCTGCAATCATGGGACCTTATTTCTTTGAAAATCAACGTGGCCAAACTGTAACTGTGAATTCGGAAAGATATGCCCAGAGTAGAACTACAGAATAGTCCATCCTTCAACCAAAACACATGGTTCCAGCAGGACGGGGCCACAGCTCACACTGCTAATGTGTCCATGAATGCAATGCTGCAGTTATTTCCAGAAAAAAACATATCCCGAAACGGTACCGTACCGTGGTCACCTAGGTCACCCCATGTGACTTTTTCTTATGGGGATACTTAAAATCCGTTGTTTACAAAACAAATCCGAGCACTGTGATACAACTTAAAGAAAATATTCGAGCCGAAGTCAGTAGGATACTCCAGTCGCTCTGCAAACCCGTTTTTGAAAACATGCGTGCTCGACTCGAAGAGTGTGTCAGACTCGATGGCCGCCATTTGGAAAACGTGGTTTTTAAAAAATGAAATCCGCATTTGTTGTTATAAAGTTAAAATAAACCTACTTTGTATTAGAGGGGTAGTTTTTTTTTACAATTTTTCAAACATTGAAATCTGCTACTGGATACCCTGTATATTGATTGAATTTATTTTATGGCTACTAGAATATTCTTGTTAATCCAGGAATAAGCTCAATACTAGTAATAACCCTGAAATGGAATAATTTTGAAACAGAAATACTCGCGAAATATAATAACGAAATAATTGTGGCAATGCTGCAATGCAATTACAGAAGCCAATATAAATGTGTTCTATAAGATATAAAAATAGAGTATCTAATGCTAAATATAATATAAACGAGAAAAGTGGTAAACCAGTTTCGGAATTTTTAATTATTAAACTTAAATTATAACACTACAAGATACATGTTGCTAATTATAACACAAGTTAAACCATTTTGAAAAAAGTATTTAGTATACACTTCTAAATTAAGTATAATGGACAATGGTAGAGACGGTTAAACGAATCCGTTGCATACATGTGATCGCGTCGAGCTCCCAAAATTAAGTGAAGTCCAAAAATCATAACAAAGAAATATTTGTGCGGTGCCAAGTAAAGCTTCCCGCACCCCACTCGACATATCCCTTTCACATTGGCCCACGGCTACGTTCGGTGATAAAAACGATAACCCCCGTTTCCGTTTCTTTATTAGGGCAGGTATAATATTTGGTAAACAGATATTATATGCGAATAGTGCAGGAATGCGTTTTTGTTGCGTTGGTCCCAGGGCGTCGATATATATATATATATATATATATATATATATATATATATATATATATATACATATATAAATATATATATATATACAAATACATATACACTAGGGTGGTACACCTTTGTCTGGAAAAATTTTCTTTTCGAATTGGAATACTAGCGAAAACTTGCCGACTGCGCTAGAGACTTGAAGTATTACCGCATACACTTAGAGCTGATTCGTAAACTCTTTTACAGATCTTTCCAGTGCCTGGGTGTGGCAAAGCAATCTCATAAACTCCGAAACAACATCTGCTCCATCTTCTACTAGATCTCCCAACTGCTCATAGGAAGTTTTTATCAATATTGGCGGTTCTTATACATTTTGTTGCCAGTCAATCTTGTCTATGTAAGAACTTGCATTTAAGTTCACTTTCGGTACTTCAAATGCTCAAGGATCAGGATTTTCTTTTACTTGACGAGACTTCAAAATACGTCTTGCGGCGAGTTCTATAATGTGCTTTTTTTAATCTTTTATCATACTCAAAAACAAATTTTCTGAACGAGAAAAGTAACTGTTTTGAATAACAACAGGGTCCACTATCTCTAACAGGACGCCTGAGAAATATCTAGTGCTGGTTATAAGCTTCCACAGGTGCCTTAAACCACCTTTGCAGGACGAATGGACTTTGATGGCGAACCAGACTGGCGCGTATGCCTTAACGACAAACATTACCATGGTCATGAGACTTTGTTGTGGATTTTCCGAAGAAATGTAAAGACGCAATATGCGATTAGATCTAGTTAATCAACGCCCATGGGAAAGTTTACCTGGGCTTCTATGTATTCGGAGGGGGGAGGGGGGGGGGAGATCCCTTTATTGCAACAGTAATAATTTTTTGTAAATATTTCTGGTCTGTACTGAGACCTGTTCATATTGGTAGTAGTAGTATACCTTCTCTTTTCTGAAAATGGTCCAAGGCCAGCGTCTCGCATGTCTCCATTGCTTTTTCTATTCGACCTGCAATTTATATAGGTCCTGCAGTAGGGCCACCCAAATAGGTAAACGAATGCCTCAATGACTGTTTATGTGTTGTTAGCAAAAATTATTGGCCTGTAAGAGGCAAATTATCCATTGCAATTGTAGAGATATTCTATTTCTAAATAGACGAATTACGCTCCCTACTTTCCCTATGTTTGTGTTCGTGCTATCACAACCAACAGCTGTTAAACTTTCCAATGATATCTTTGCAATCGTTTAAAAATTGTGGATGGCTCTTTCACTATTTCTTGCAGTGCCAGATGCTGGAACCACATACCCAACATAAATAAAATCTGCTTCTTTTATAATTGAAATCCGCTCTTCTTGTATAATTTCTCTAAACCTCTTTGATCCTTTTAAAATAATTTTAGCTGTTTTATCATTCCTTTCATAAAAATATGATGCTGAAATTTCTGTTATTTTGCACACTTTTTGTCTTATTCTTCATAGTTTCATCTTATCCTATCCTATATAATTGACTCCGCCTTAGAGTTAGCATCAGAAGCAGAACACAGCACAGTTGATACGATAGCCGTCGCAGCTTGGTCTGACATCCGTGAGCTTTATAGTCTTCTGAGAGACTTTGTCAGACCTGTCAAGACCATCAGCTACCAACGAGCAGGAAGGAAAGTCTGTGTTATAACTACCTTCAGATCCATTCATTCGATACGAATGAGAGGGTATTTCTTCGATTCGTGTGATTGAATTATGGTTGGTTTCTTCTTTGAGAGCATGTAATTTTCTATTCCACAACTTTTTACTCTGGATGAGATCTATACTTCCTATATCAATCTGTTTTTACGTTGGTCTTCTAGAAATATATATTCCTTCTTTGGCACTTTTTTTCTGTTAGAGAAGTGCAGTTTTGAAATTTTTTACATTTACAAGCAGCTACATCAAAAAGCTATTTACCCCATAATCTGAACTCTTCTAACTTTTCTACCTTGATTTTCTTTAAAGACTGTTTTAGATTGAAACATTTTCAGTAATAACTTTCTAATAACTGCAAGACTCGTTTGTGAGTAACAATTAAAATAGAAGACTTTATCCATATCTTCAATTTCTGTTGCGACTATTTCGGCAACTTTCAGAAATCTTCGTTCTTTTATTGTCATACCTAATTTTTATGTCTTGATGCACCCATGCGTATAACTGCATGACATTTTTGTACGTGGGTAAGACATTTTCTTTCAACTCTGCACTGTCATCTAATATGAGACATTTTAATTTTTGTCTCGTAGATGTCATGTTAGAAAACATTAATAATAAACGCAATAAGAACTCGTCAAAATAACCACGTGCTATCTTCTACCTTGAAATAATTAGTGAAACTAATTGAGACAAACATTGTAATTCTTAGTTAGGCGCTAGCCGCCCTCCTCTCTTTGTCCCACAATTTGCCTCTCTGGCACAGCGCCAAAATATCATAAAATAATGAAGTGTTTGATTGCAACAGCTAGTTTATTATATAGAGGCTGGTTGTCTTGCTTTCGTGCATGTGACCACGTGCATGTGCGTGCGTGTTTATGTGTACACATACGCGAATATGTATGGCACATTTTTCTTATGAGATTTTATTCACGGTTGACGAAAAAAAGGTTTTTACATTTTTGTATCTCAAAGCCACATTAATAATTTCTTCCAATTATCATATTTGGAACAACTACACTAAATGTTAGCAACTAATAGTACATATTTATTATACTTCTCTAAATTAATTACCTTTTCGGAACCGTATGCACCCTCCACGAGTGGTTAAGTATTTTAATAAATCATTAAATGTGCTTCAAAAAGAGCTAGTTATTTATTGGAATATTTTAATAACCTTCATATATTATCAAAAAAAAAATTAGACTAAAAAATCTTTACTACAACAGGTAGTAAAGATTTTTTAGTTCAATTTTTTTCGCAAAAGAATGTCTCCCAAAGAACACCTTTAAAATGATTTCGGGCACAGCACCCAATATTTGTCGCATAAGGTGGGACATATATGGCAGAAGTATCAAAGTAAGCATAAAATATTAATATGAAGGAATAGCATAGTTTATTAGCAGCGAAATTACTCAAAAAAGGAAAACATTTCCGACTAGAAAGTATAATTCTTGACATGGAAAATGCTGTGTAGACAATAACTCACTTTCCATAAATGTTGACAGCGTTAAAGGTACTATGTGAGTACTAGTAAACAAAGTTTGAAGTTTGAGTACTAGTAAACGAATTTAGTAAGCGAATTTCAAAATATTTTATATGTATATGAAATAACTTGTCCTGATTGACTAATTCATCATCGCCTAGTGGAAACTGTCGATTTTGGAAATTTTAAATTTTTTATAAAGATTGCTAATATACCGTACGCATCCACTAATTAAGGTTTTTCCTTTATTCAATACTTACGGGGGTGAAACGTGCTTTAAATTTATGTGAAAGAAATTATTTAACTCGAAGCTCTATAAAAATTTTCTCAAATTAATAATCTAACTATATGTTTACAGATTTTTCGAAATCAATCAATAATAAAATGGTCTTATTATCTCGAAATATCGTATAATCATTCCATGAAGTAAATAATTGAATATATGTTTTAGAATTTAATGGAAATGAATCAATAAAGGGTTAAAATGTGGGTTCAAAACCAGAGTAGGAGTATTTTAAAAAATGGGGGTTAAAAAAAATAAAGAAGTGAAAAGAATAATTGACAGTTTTTTTAAATCAACCGCTAATGAGATTACATTTGTCATGAAGTAAACTTGTTAAACCATTCTATTAATTCGGAGCGAACATTTTTTATATAGTGTAGGCAGTTAATGAGAAGGATTTTTTTCAAAAATTAATCCCTAAAGGGGTCAATCGAAACTTCATAAAAGCAAGTATCCTGAAAATAAATAATTAAATACATGTGTAAAAGTGTAAAAGGAGTGCCAGTATCTCCGATGTCTTTTGGAAATCTATCTTTAGGGAATGTCAATAGTGTAACAATCATACCAACAATATATTTTAAATATTGGATGGAGAAATATATAGTGGTTGTGCTATTTAGATTACGTCAATAATTCACGATATAGTTAGTGTGATTAAGTTCAATTTCTTGGATTTTCATAAAGAATATTTAAAAATATTTTTACGTAAATATTTTCTATCTTATCCAAGCTAATGCAAATAACTGTCAAAAAGAGTTTGTTTGTTTCACTTTTATTGCTAATTTATTCAGCTGATCTTCACTAATCATCAAAATCAAAATTACCAAATTTACCCTACAAATTACTTGTTTCTTAGAGATAAATATATTCCATTTTTGTTTAGGGAAATGTTAATTTTATGCAAGCAAAACCTCGAGATCTTGCTCGAGGCTTCGCTCACATGGAATTATTTTTTAGTTATGATTATTTCAATAAGCTTTTCATGGTATTAAACCAGACGTGGGATTTGTCAGTTTGGTTAATTAAAAATTATGTTGCGTTTAATAAAACATTGGTGAAACTTGAATATTTATGCGAATTATAGAAAATTACCTGAAAGAAAAATTACATACATGAACAATTTATTGCGGGAGAATGGATTCCACATTTGCCACCATACATACATTTGTGAACTCGTATCATCAGTGAACTCAAACTGAGAACTGAAATAATTATAACTTCAGTAAAATAATTAAACTGAAATAATTATAACTTTAGTTATAATTTGCAAAACTTGAAAAACATTTTTTGCAATATTTTTATTGATGGTTCATTTTTTCCGATACTCGATACGACATTGACATTAACATATATTGCAGATTTTAACTCTAACCACAGGTTTATTAAATATTGAATATATTTGGCGTTAATTTTGTAGAAATTCATTATTCACAATTAAATGAAACTATTACATCTTTGCTAATATCCCACCTGAAGATGTTGTAATACAACGAAACCTAGGTCGTGGTAAAGACATTAAAGAAAGTAGAAATAATACTACATCACGTAGTTTCATTTAATTGTGCACAGGTTTATTATAAAAGAACGCGAGTAAGGTGCATATAACAATCTACATATATTGTGCATCAATGTATAAGAAAGAATTTTTCGATTGTACTGACATTTCAGAAACAACAAAAAATATTAAAAATGATTGAATCTCATTTCTTTATACTCAATAAGCGCTTTTTTATATTATATTTACCATAAATTTGCTAGTGGTCTGTAGAATAAATGCTTTGATAAATATCTTTCGTGGCCATCATTTTATAAAAATGAATATGTTTTTGTTTGATTTATTGTAATTTAATAACTCCGTATAGAAACACTGAATCACACACAAAACTTGCAATGGGTATAGTTTGTGTTATGGAGTAATTCCCCATATTTGATTATCGATAACTTTAAAAATATGTTCAACCGTTATAAAATATCAAAAATAGATTTATGGCCGGTTTCTGAAGTACATTTAACAGCGGTTTATCTATTCAATATTTCTATTGAATTGATAACCGGTCAAAAATCGTTTCTTAATATCCGATAACAAATTATCTATTCGATAAATTTCCGTTAAGTTTACTGAGCAAAATCGGTGGTTTATCTATTCCGTAATAGGAACTATCATACACGAAACTGACATTACCTTTTCGTGGTATGTTTTTTCGTGTTATTTTTAAAAGTTTGTTTTTGTGATATCATGAAATCAAATATGGACTATATACCTATAAATTCAACTTCTTTATCAAAATCTGATGGAAGTATTATTCATTTCATGAATAACATCTCAATTCTCAGAAATTTGAGAGATCGTAGAAATCCCTTCGAAATGTTTACAAATGAAGAGTTTAAAATAAAATATAGATTTGACAAGAGTACTATGTAACATTTATGTAAAAAAGAAATTAATAGTAACATAGTTCGTTTAACTCGCCTTAAATATACATTGCTAGTCCATGTTGGATTATTAACTTAAATAGGGGATTATGTAAATTAAGAAATATGAATAGAGACAAAAATATGAACAGTCATAACAACACGTAGAAGCAAACGCTATGTTTATTACCATTGGTTTTGCTGCTGTCAGAAAAACGTCAATTTTAACTTTTTTAAAGATCGGCGGCACGATTATGCATATACAGCCAATGTTATCATGACTTAAATAATTTCTTATTTTATATTAACGCATCTAAAATAATATTTAATTTTGAATATATTGTACAGATGATGTATTTTATTAAAAAATACGTTTAAAATTTTATTTAAAAGAAAGAGCTATTTAATGTGAAGGAGAAATGTTAATCGCACCAATAGTTATCAATGGAACGAAATAGTGCTTAGAAACGCAGTTATGGTTATTTGTAGTTTATTGAGCCTATATCTTTAATGAACAAATAGCTATAGAAATATTATTTAGTATCCTCAGAAATAGACCATTAGTCTATTTACCTCGAAATTGTAAAACTACACTGGTGATACCACGGGAAATAGTATTAATCCATAACTACCAGCCATAATTCATTATTCGTCAAAATAATTTTAATAATGTCTAAGTCCTAAACGTCGATATCCAAGAATCGATATTGGTTTAAGTTGGATTTCAAATCATAGATACAAGTAAATAAAACAGGATAAATTTATTAGAATCATATTTGGTATTTCAACTAATTATTAAAAACATATTAGGTACTATAAAATGTCAAAAGAGAGATTAAGTCTATTTACTTCAAAATTTTAAAACCACATGGATGATGTTGCGGGAAATACTATTGATACATAACTCGTCATTTGTCAAAATAATTTTAAACATGCCTAAGTCCTAAAGTTTGATATCAAAAAATCGGTATTGATTTAAGTGGAATTTGATCATTGATATAGGTAAATAAAACGCACATTTATTTTTTAAAATAATATCTTAATAGTTTTTCAATAAGATTTTATTTTTGGTTTAGAGCAATTACATGAGATATACATATACATACATTAACAATTAAATTACAAACGTGATCATGGTTACGTTAAGACATACATACATACAGTTAAGTATATTACATTTGTTTAGTTAAATTTAGATTAGTTATTTAATTCATAACATTAACTACTAATGACTTTGTTTTATATACAGGTGGCACATTCAATATAAATTTCCTTTAATGCCCCGTTTTTTACGTGGAAACGCGTAACTTTTCACAGAATTTGCCAATGTGACATCTTGTTTACTCCATCCTACCTTTCAATAAAAATGAGATTGATAAATAGATGGATAAATTCTTAAAATAATTTCTTGCTAAATATATGGATAACTTCCCTAACCTTGATCTTGTATTTTGCTAATGCGATAAATGTATTTTTAACCCAGAGTTTATTCTGAAATAGACCGAATTGTAACATATTTTTCAAAATAAACTTATATTTTCGATATTTAATTATTCTCAAGTGTGAGTAATCATTGTAATAGACTATCTAAATAGCTGCAAAACTTGTAATTGTCAATGTTTTAGAAACATTATTTATTTTTATTACTAACTAAATATAATATTAGTAATAAACATTGGTGACTCGAATTTCGTTTCGAGATTTATCCCAAAATAATAAACCAAATTTTCAATATTCTCCCCTGTCATGTATGTCGTTCACTAGTTCGGCTAAATAATATTTTACAGACATACGGTTCTAAAGCGAATTTCAAAAGTAATTACCGACTTCATAGCAAATGGCACAGTTATTAATAGGTAGAACAAGCGACACACGATGAAAGTACATAAATTTTGTAAGCGTAAAACTGTAACTGTAAAACATTATACTTAATGAATATTATTTTTATAGCATTATGATCAACATCATAAGAAAATATTATATTTATTATTTGATAAGCAACATATAAAATGATAAGAAATATTGTCGTACAGACCTTACGTAATAACTTGAGTTCTTGATAAATCATTTGGGACCAGTCTAGGGAACTTCGCAAGTTTGAAACATGATTGGCATTTTAATAATATTGTTAAAATTACCAGTATTTTGTATTCAGGAAACTTTTTCAGAATAATGTTAAGTTTTTAATTCTTTTAGTAGTTTAAAAATAACAGAATAATTTACACAACTGACAATATTATTTTTTGTACAATTTGACCTTCGACTTTATGTCGTATGGTCTTTAGTAAATATTATGAGAAGTATAAGCTTTATATCACGTTCTCACTACGTGCGAAATTTAATATATTCTGTACTACCTGTAAAATTTTTATTCGTAGTTACAATAATTTTTTTTTAATTTAAATACATAATTACGTAATATATAATTATATACATTTGAAATAAAACTTATTTATTTAGGAAGGTCCTTGAAACTAATATATAGGAATTAATTTAAATCACTTAATATTATCACAAAATCTTTTATTAACAATATTTACAAAACAAATATACGCAAATAATTTTGTTGAAGGATTCTTCCATTATCTCGTAGTACACTAGCGAAATTTGTAGTCGGCTGTGCTATAAAACATATTAAGCGACAGTAACTGTGCTCGAATGAAATAAATTTTTATTATGAAATAGTATTTATACGTAATTTCTTAATAAATATCCCGGCGATACTAAATTATTGATTTAATGAGAAAATGTTCTTTTCTCCAACAATGAAGAAGTTGCTGAGAATTATAATTCTTATTATAAAATTATAAATATTTTATTTTATCTATGCAGAAAAAATACGTGACGCTTAAATGTTTTCTTTCAAATTCTAGTTTAATGGAATCCACCATTTTAAAAAGGGAATTTCCTTTCACCTTCCTTTAAAATTGATACATTTTTACGTAGTATTTCATATGCGTCCACATCCTGTCTAATGTATTACTGAATTTAATTTCGAATCATTTCTAGTTTAGCAAAACTTATAAATAAATACTGAAATTAAAATTATATCATTCAAAAAAGAATAAATACTGCTCAGTATTGGATTTGTGTTATCCCATATTTATTATCACGCCTAATTAAATTCCCGGCCATAACATTTTTGAAAACGAAGTTGAAAATTATCTCAATATAGAGAAAAGAATATATATTATCCTGTACATAAAATATTCTCATATATGTAGTAAAAAGTATCACGCTATCAACAACTCGAAACAATAGAATCGAAACTAACTTTCTTAAAGATAATTTTTTGTTCATAATGAAGGGTTAAAATCACAGCTACATTTGAATCTGTAATGAAAAATTATGAAAGAATCTGATTTTCCGTTATGCGATTTAAATAAATTTTCATTTTATTCATGGACTATAGAATGTGAAATATAATGAAAATAAGAATTGAATGCGAAGTTCAAATACTTATTAGAAAGCATTTGAAAGTGTCGATACTGCTTACAATTTTTTTCAAATACTTTAAAGGTTAAAATTTTTCATGCTAACGGACTATCTACAAAAAATAATAGATGTGAACAAAGTAATAATATTCGGACACTTTAATATACGACGAAGATACGGACGAGGTTACAATTATACTAATAAGAATACATATGAGACTAAACTGATTTTCACAGTAAAAGTATGAAATCTCTATTTGAGACTAAACACTTTCGAAATATATACATAGCGATATTTTGTGAGTATGAAGAAGGAGGAAAGTAACGAGGATTGATCATTTAGTGCTAACGAAATAGCAGAAACTAACTTTAATCAATACATATAACAGTGACTTCCTTATTTTTAACTCTTTGAAACCAAGCAGCCCTTTAATGAGTAGAAAAAAATTTATTATTTCTAGATTATATCTGAATTTGAAATGGTCATAATTCAAAAAACCTCTTTAACTTAGTAAGAAGTAAACTTGGATTCTCTTGGTAAAGTTTATAGCATTTGGCTAAAGTGGTTCTAAAAGATTTTAGCTAATGAAATTGAAACTCTCTAGCTTATTTCCCTAAGGAAGGGAAACGAAAGTCTAAATGGGTTTAAAATTTAATTTGAACACTCGCCAATTCGTTTATGTAATACTATTTTTAAAAAAGGCAGCAAAATATGCAAATATTACTACCGATGATAGTATTAATGCCTGTCAACTCTAAGTCGAGTTTGCATCAAGAAAACGTGAATTTATCAAAATCTGTTAATTTTTTTAAATTTATCTATTCATGTCTGAATATTTCCATCTATCGTAAATTTCAAATAAAATTTTAAGTTTTGAGTCCGATTTTTGTTGCTATTATTATACATCAAACATAGATGTAAAAATGATTTTGAAGACTTTCCGAAAAATTTTAATCACAAAAATGAATTCCCTTTTTTTTCGAATTCTTCATCCTCTTAGTATGATAGTCATATTGATGTAAATCTTCAGCAGAACCTATTATTTACTTATTGGTTTAAAAACTTTATATTTTATTGGTTCCAAAAGTTTATTTTAGTCTCAGACGAATTTAAATTCTGAAAAAATTTAGTTTAATATATATTGCAATTTGTCATACGCGGACTATGATGAAGATGAAGATTATATAATTCTCCCTTAAGTGCTCGCATTCGGACTTTAGAAGAGTGAGTTTCATTATATCTCCATGTTATTTTTGAACGTCATATATTGCATTATTAGTTTTTTAATTAATTCATAAAAGTTAGTTATTTTCTAATTTTAAGAGATACAGACGTCTCGTCCCAACCATGTTCGGATTGCTCAATGTGTTACTATTATATCAATAAATTTGGCATATTTTTAATTGTCAAACAGCATGCAAATAATTTGGCATGCTGTTTGACAATTCCCCATTCGACATAACTTCCCTAAAATACCTTACAAAAGATCTTTCATCTTACACTTGCTTTTTATGGATTAAATCCATTATCAAACTGTAGTTCTATTAAATGTAAGCTCTTTATATAAATGACTCTCTTAGAAAGAATACCATGATGGACAGACGGATATGTGGACAGGCACCAAGTTCATTTCACAATTGCGTGATTTCGCAATTGTCTGTGTGTAACAATTAAGAATACGAATACCAAATGCATACAGCTGGCGGAACTGGCCGAGCGATAACAGCACGATGATCGAAGATTTCGAAAAGTTTATCTAAACCATATTCTATCGAAGAACCGGCAGGTCACCACCACATTTTGCGCCTTTAATCTTATATTTGGTTTAGTGTACTATATAATGGAAAAATTGCGAGACTTAGTAATATTGTTTTCTTTAAGAAATTCATAGTATAATTAAGTTATAATTACGGTGACTTTTTAACTAATATGAACCATGAAGCTTCGTTTAATTTGTGGTGATGTGGGAATTAGTTATAAATTTGATGCAAAATATTAAAAAACGTCAAATATAGGATATATGAATTATGACCATTGACTACTAACTGCAAGTAATTAGCATCTTAAAATTATATGCGATCTAAATAAAGTGTCATGCTATTTGTGTAGATGTAAATAATAAAAAGTACCTCTGTTTTTACCAAGGGACATCCGTTTCATAGGTTTAGTAAAGTATGAAAGAAAATACTTACTATACTAAAAGAATTAGAGATTCGTTCCAATATGGACTTTGTTCCTGTTGTTTTTAAACGTATATATAAAAGAAACACTAAGTAGCTGATAAAATTATTTCCTAAATTCAACGACTCCAATTCGCTAGTGTAACTTCAAAAATATTAAATACAATGATAATCCAACGTAGTTGAGCTTAAATTAACCATAGACTTTCGTTTAAAAGCTTATTAAATTATCTAGTTATTATTCTAAGAGAAAACAGTAATAATACGTAAAAATTAAAGCAACTAGATTGGACAGATGTAGCTGAGGAATAAGTTTTGCTAATGGATGACGCCTGTACTCTATCAGCTCTGGAGTCATTCTCGAACGACACCTCTCTGGTCTTCGTGTAGCCTTTCAGTCGATCACCTTGGACGCTCTCTTCATTGCTCCGCCAATAGACAGTTGCGATTGTTGCAAGACACTGTAGGATTAAGTTAAAATTTAGAATAATTAAACTGACATAATTTTATATATTTGTTACAATTCAGAAATCTTCGACTAATTGCAGTTAAGATAATAATGTAGTCCACTTAATATCTCAGAATTACTGGTTTCAGAAAATTAACTAAATACAAATAAATGTAGTAGAAATTGAAAAAATTGGGAACAGAAAAGAAAATTAAAAAATAAATAAAAAAATACCTTAAGCAGAAATAATTTTTCAATTTTTATAAAATTTTCTTCGTATACAAGTTTTTTCGGTCTTACTTAAGCAAACGTCTAAAAAAATTAAAGCGTTTGTAGTATGCAAATAATCCTAACTAGTTCTAACTAGTAACGTTAAAAATACGAAAGTGAGTATATTTTTTGTTTGTTTGTCTCACTTTCGCACCTAAACCACTCAAACAATATATGTGAAATTATGTGTATGTGTAACTCATGTTATGCAGCTGGAATTAATTTTGTTTTTGGTAATTCTTTGAAATCCCCATTTAAGACAAGAACGTGGCCATAATTAAATATGTATATATATATATATATATATATATATATATATATATATATATATATATATATATATATATATATATATACATATATATAACTATATATGTATATATAGATGTAAATAGTATTATATATTTATAACATTTTTTAAATCTTGCAAATAACTTTTAAATTGGACCACCATTTTTTTCCTTTTCCACGCGAGCAAAAGTTAATATTTTAAAATTTTATAAAATGAGGTAAATAAATCTTATTTCTGACTATTAATGTTTATATTTCTACTCTTTTATTAGTATTATATTTTCATGGCTTCACGAATAAATTTTGTTCAAAAAAGTATAGGCTTGGAATGTACAGGTAGGTGTTATAACATAAATAAATTTCAACTGCATTTGATATCTATTATTTTGCCATATTGGGTATTTTATATTCATACCCAGATACATAAAGGAAATATTTTAGTAAGAACATGATTCGATAAATTTTATAAATCAATGGATCAGTAACCTTTAACTTCAGGTCTCCTTTTCTAAAATGCTTAGGTTTCACTCTGAACTCCAGTATTAGGCTCGTAGTCTCCAGACCGTCATCATATTTCACCATCTCGGGGCCAATCAAATTGTTAGCATTAGCCGGTTCGCCGTTAATAAACCAAGTGAGTCGAGTTGCTGGCTTTGATTTTCCTGATGTGCAGTTCACCTTAACCTGATCTCCAATCTGGTAGCGTGGCCGTGACCCCACAATGGTGGGACCTTCTTCTGGCAGTGCTAGAATGGAAAATATTCGATAAACCGTTGTGTGTATGTGTGTAATTTAATGTACTGTCTGTTTTATTTCATGGTTGTAAATGTTAATAGATATATGTAATAAATTTTGATCCCACACATGATGAAATCTATTTAATACAACTTTTTTTTTAATAAAGATTAATATATTTATACCTATATATTTAATACTAGCTGTACAATGAGGATTTATTTTGTTTTTTTTTTCTATTTTATATTTGTCCTTTCTATTACCATACCAAATTTCATTCAAGTCTGTGTAATAGGTTCTGTGTGATACCCGCTCAAGTTAATATACAGATAGACAAAAATTCAAAAAACAGTTTTTTCTGGCTTCAATTATAATTCTATATGCTAAATCAATCACTTTTTTAAAAACATTTTCAATGTACATAATTTACTATGTTACATTTTTATTATATGTATGGATTAAGTACCTGTATATTTTATTCAGCATAAAATCAATATTTTCCTTTTACAACATCATACTTCCTCCTTACTGTCCCTATCATTTTTACGTCTTATCATCGTAAATCAGCTACCGAGCTTCACTACACCAGATGTGTCCAATTATACTAGGGATCGAGAGGCTTCGTTGGAATATTTTTTTACCTTGTATTTTTAATAAAAAATTATTTGAAATGATAGATTATTGTGAGAAATTTTTCTCTAAAGGTAAACTTTGGTAAACACTATGCATTGTGAGAGTTGCTAATACCTTTGCGCTTTTGACGCTAGTTTCCCTTCTATTTTCTGATTTCAATTTATTATGCGTACTATAAACACGTACCAATTAGTATACAAGTGATATTTGTATACTATAAGGCCTAAAGCCGCTATCAAATAGTGTTTACTAATTCTTGTTTTGTTGACATTAACTTTTATTACTTTTAATTATGAAGAAAAACTTTTGACAGTAATTTTATGTTTCAATGAAGCCTAAAAATAAGCTAGGTTTAACTTAAAGTAATTACACTGTTATTATTACTCTGGTGTATTTACAAAACTAAAATTTATAACTTTGGTTTAGTGTACTTCGATTTTATGCAGGACTCTCATCCCCTTTTTGCTGATTCTTAGTTTTATGAATATTGCTATTTTTCTTGATGGTATTAAAATTTTTCAATTTACTCATCACTCATTTATGCATTTATTTTGAAGTTTACTAATATCAGAAAGAATGTATATATTTGGTCTCCATATTAAATAGTCAAACAGATTAGTAATTTCTATTTCAATGATGAGATTTCTGTTGTTTTGTTTGTTTGCAACTATGTCTCCCAACAGTCAGTGTTCAATTAACAATTTCAAAAATAAAGGAGCTTTCTCATTTACCTTTTTCAATTTTAGGACAAATTTCTAAAAAAGATTTTAGGACAAAGTCGAAATTTGAGAAACGTGTAACATATGACGTAAACATCTTTTTTATAAATAACAAAATATATTAATTTCGAAATATCTTAAGGTTCTAGTTCGTTATTTAGATTTGTTTGTAGGTTTCTAAATATATTCCAAAACCATGCTCCGTAAAAACTAGTCCTTGAGAGCCAGTAACCCAAATTGAACTTGTTTAATATTCAAACAGTTGTAGATATTTTATAATCGCCTTAATCGAAATCGTTTTATCTATCATATTTCGGAAAAAACTTGTATAAAATAAACATAGATATACATATGTACTTATTATGCAAGATGAGTTTTCTAAACCCAATGGATCTTTAATGAAAAATAGTATTAAAAATGTTAGTGTCATCTTCCAACCTGTAATACCTTGACCTGTTCCCTTTTGGCGCATTCATCAAAAAGGCTACACTACGGCACAACTTCCCACTACCGCTTAACAAAGCAATAACACATGTAAGCCATACTCACCAACGACAGTCATATCTGCATGATCGGAAACGGTGGGGAAGAGAGGGCGTTCGCCGGAAACCTCGCAGCGGTAGCGTCCGGCCGACGTGAGCGAGGCGGGTGCCAGCGTGATGTTGCCACCCTCGCTGTCCGCCATCTGACATTAAGTCGTTTGTTAATCATAATGTGAAGATGGAGCGGTAAGGAATGTTACGTATTATAAGTCGGTAGTAAGACAGTGGGTTACACATACTTATGTATACCAAAGGCAGGTTAGAGGTGCTTTAATACGTTAATACACAAAATTGTGAGGTTATAATTTATTTCTTGTGTTTATTGATGATAGCCAATGGCGTCATATTGTATAATATATATAATACCCTTTTAAAAAATAAAAATAACCCATACGTACTATATGAAATTCAGCCTAAACTGAAATCTAGAATATCTACTGAAATGGATGGACAGCCAAAAACTCAAATATATTAAAGGGACAGCTGAACAAACGTGGAATAAACGTGGCGCCCTTACAATCATAGATAAGCAAGAACATCGAAGGGGTGAGTGGGAAAGCATCGCCATAAGCGTTGACATTTTTCATATATAACCGAAAGATTCAGATTGATTTCATTTGCCTGAACTCTATTTTCTATGTCATATTTGTCCTCTAGACCACAGAATATAAAATATTCTAACTAAAAGTGGTAATCAGGTGTGACATGCGCGGGACGGATGTAGTTTACGTATCCTATGTTGTTCTTGGTACCATAAAGTGTACTTAATCGCAGACCAAATTCGACAAGTCATAGAGCGCCGTCATTTATTGTTCATTAGGGCAAAGATGCACTAAAGGGTAGGTAACTAAAGGCAGAATTTTCAATAATTGATTAAAAATTAATTTTGTTGAATTTTAAATAAAAGCGTTATTGGCGACGTTGTTGCACTTACAGGCAACAATAGTAGAGATAATAATGATATGATGCAGGTAATAGTGATCACACATTCAAGCAGTTGAATTTATATAACAATTCTGTATTATAATAATGATAAGAAAATTAACGACTAATACGTTTTTCATTAATTTTATAAGATAGAAGAAAAAATAAATAAATCTGTTATTGATAAAAGTCTAAAGAATACGTTATTTGAACAGTATATATGACAAATGAAAAAAGTTGTTTAAAACGAAAAGAGAATATATACTTGTGTACATTGATGCGGAAAACTTTTATTTTACGACGCATGTCAATTGGAGAGAGCTAAATTTTGAAATAGTGAACGTTTCATATATTGGGCCTTATATAAACGGGTTGTCTCATTTAATGGCATGTTGTTACATATCCTGAAGACTTACTATAAAGGAGAAATGGATAAAGCCGCTAGATGGAAGAACTAGTCTTTAACAATGATAGATCTTTAACACAGTTTGCTCAGCACATTTTTTTAGAACATAATTTTGATGTAAATGAGTCTGGAAGAAAAAACTTGTACTCAAAAGCAGTTTTAATTTTTACCCAAAAATATTACTAAATGTTTGCCAGCTATGTCATTAATGAAACCGTAATACATCTTTGCGTTGTTTTGGAATGTAAAACATTTTCAAGGCAACTCAGACGTAGGCATTGGTTTAAGTGGTCACTATCTGGTTGAAGGTAAAGATGTTCTTGTATTTCTATTTACGGCCAAGCTGGAAACTAAGCTCTAGTTTCGACTAGAAAAAAATTATATCAAAACTTTAAATCATATTATATCCACCAATCATTTGATTCCATTGCTTTCTATCATGGAGATATTCCTTAAAGCAACCATCTAATTGATTTAATGAAGACGATACAAACGTTTATTTTATTTATCAAAACACCGTAATATTAAAGTGACAAAATATCAAATACTAAAGATGTATAATTTTTCGAATAATAATTTAAATATTTTCTGTATTGTTTTGTTAATAAACCTCATTGTGAGCAAACAAAACTATAATTATTTAGTTAAATACGAACTTTAACTTGTTTGAAAATATGATAGACCCTATGGAAACTGACAATTTTAGGTTTATATTAAATTAAATCATGTTATTATATAAACTTTATTTATTCCTGTGTATTATTTATTTCTATTTTAGGACTTATAAACATATGTACATATTACCATTTTGTTATGTTAAACACAGATAGAAAATATATTTGTTTCCGTAGACATTAGGATTAAAAATTATTTTTTTCTTAATTAAAATTAAATTGAAAAATATCAACTAATACTATAGTTGAATATCGCAGTCAGCAGTCAATAAATTTATTAACAACACTAAAATTTTAGAACATTTGTTGCGAGCGGGATGAGTACATGTGGCTCAAGAGTGTGGAAACGAGAACGCATTTAACACCTCCATGATGATTTTGAGAAGAGGTTGGAGCATGGGAGCAGATGCAATGTAATCAGTGCGTTTAAAATACACTTGTTCCAAATTTGCAATATGTTGTTGCAAATTTGCGGCGTGTTCGTACAGTTGCCCGAACACGCCGCTTCTTTCTTGTTTTATGTTATGTAAACTAGACGAACAATTTGAAATATATTAAAAATGAATACCATAAAAATGAAATATTATTTATACATAATAACAAATGAAATGTTTCACCTAAATGTTTACTAGGAGCAGTCGTGCAGTTAGTGGTAGAATTTCGATAATTATTTCAATAAAAATACAAGAATGTCATACAACAACACGCGCGCAAGTCACGAGTCCAAGTATTTTGTTTTCAAGTACCACTGTCACAACTAATGAAAGATCTATTTAATACAAGTTTATTAATGCTAGCATTATCACTTTAAATTTTAGTCGAAGCTATTGAGTTTTACTTTTAATGTTCAGTTTACGTTGTATATTACCTAAACACAAAGACATTTTTTGAAATTGATAGAGATATATATATATATATATATATATATATATATATATATATATATATTAAGTACGACGGTTTTAAATGAACACATTGAAAGTTATGACACAAAACTATGATAGCAAATTATTGATGAAATATGATAGTTCAGCATAATGTACTCGGATAATAATTAATAATTTATAAATTATGTTCAAAAACCACTTTCTCTACAAATACCCTAAAATTACTGTTGTTAAACTCATAACACTCTCCCAGCCTAGTTAGGGTTTCGTAATTATACCCTTGTTTACGTCCTCTGTGATGAAAAATTGTTAGAACCTGATATCGAATTGGCAATTTCGCTATAGGAGTATATAATGTTGATATATTTTACTAATAATGAACGAGATGAAAGAACTTTTATAGGAAAACAACTAACAGTTTATTGCAATTTTACAAAACAGATATAGCTTCTACCTGTGAAATTTTAGAAGTTTATTGGTAGCTTTACAGTATTATTAACTTTTTATCCTAGAGATTTTAAGAATTAACTTGCATTTTATTGTTTTAATTCAACCCTTTAAGTAAAAGTTGAAAGATAGCGTGGGTGTTATTTTTATTATTTTAATCTCTTACCGCGTAAACATTTAAAGAGTGAACGCAGTTAATTGTATAATGATAAATAATAATATATGTAAGTTTCTTAATAAATATATTATTACTTAAAGACAAAACACAGAAAATTTCGAAAAAAGTTTCCTTACATTTATTTTTGACGAGGAATCTCGGAAAGTTTAATTTACATAGGAACCCCATAATCTTAGGAAAAGCCGATTAATATTAAAACTAACATAAAAATATATGTCATTAAATCAAACGCACTATGCAAATGGAATATGCTCAATTCAGTTGTGATATAAATAAATCATGACTGCTGAAACTAGAAAGAAATTAAGATTCCTTTATTGAAGTTTTTTCGGACTGAAATAGGAAACTTAGTAAATCGTTTCGAACAGAGATTGACTCTGGTAATTCCATCCACGTTAATATATTATCTTTTAGGTGAATATACATAATGTATATAAAAAAGTCTCTGTAATAAATATTTTATATTTTAATTCCAGTTAATTTATAACTGAATAATTTCATGGTCTAAAATATTCAAAATTTTTACGCATCCTTTCAAAAAATGTCTTTCTGTTCTACATGCTAAAGAAGTTCATACGAAAAGAATTAAAATATCATCCAATTTCAAAGCGCAATTCACATGAAATATTTGCACGTACTTAATACGTGTTATTTATGTCTATTCAAAATATTATACATTAAATCGACAAAAATAGTTTTTCTTACGATCTATTCTCGCTGAAAATGTCCTTTTCCAAAATTCAGCCAAACATTGAAAACCTAGAACCCAATAAAATATTCTTACTTTTATTTACATTAAAAATATGTTTCTAAATTTCAAAAGTGTTTTCAAGTATTATTTATAATACAAAATTATATCATATTATATTTATCAAAATGAAATTAATTTCGTGAAATTGCGTAAACATTAAATAAAAATAAATCATTTCGTAAAATCTCATAAATATTTAATAGAAATAAAAAAATATTAAAAAATTTAAAACGAAATTGTTGAGATTCCTTTCTAAAGTAATAAAATAAATATTGATTTATGTTAACAATTATATTCTGCCTGGACAGGACACATCCTTATTTTTATAATAATTTAAATATTTATAATAATAAAATATCTACCTTTTACAACTATATGTGTATATATATATATATATATATATATATATATATATATATATATATATATATATATGCATATATATGTGTGTATGTGCGCGCGCGCGCGAGTGTGCGTGCGTATATGCGTGCATTCGTACGTGTGTCTGTGTGTGTGTGTGTATACACACACACCCACACATATGAGATAAAAATTAATGTAAAAAATATATTGGGCAAATTTTTGATGGGCACTCTAGTCCGTGGCAAGCAATTATGTGGGTATAAGCATTTTTTTTTAATATTACATAATTTTTACATAACAATAGAAAAAGTAAAATCGAAGTGATAAAGTTCATCTACTACGAGATTACATTGCTTTGAATTAAATTCCGCGTGTTTTAATGGTAGATGAGAGCCCTGCCCTTCACCGAGTTATGTTACATGATAACGGAACCATCGTGCTGGGTCAATACGATATTGTACGAGTAGGTGCATTGTTTCGTTACTACTTATTCCGTCATACTGACTCTAATTTTCCATTCCATGTTAATAGTCAAGGAAGTATGTTTTTATTTTTCTTATTGGCCGAATTTTTCCCTGTGTTACTTTATAATAATATAAATTAAAATTATATTACCATTATTTTAAATTAGCGTCACTTGTCAAATATAATTTAAAAATACAAGCCAACAGTGCCTACCTATGTATAAAATTACACAACCATATATATATATATATATATATATATATACATATATATGTATATATATATATATATATATATATATATATATATGTATATTTAAAAAAACTCAATTCACAAAATAAATACGAAATTTATTATTAATACTATCGTGAATAATTCATTATTATTTCTGTTGATTACGAACCTATGATAATAGTTTTGCAAGATACTCTGCAGATAATTTACGAATAACTTTGCTAAATTTCTCGCTTCGTCGCTCGCGAAACTTTCGTTCCCACACTGTCTTGGTATCTGAGGAGTAAGGTACATTTCCAGACTTAGTAATAGCTAAACTGACCAATTATATACATAAGGAATGTTCTTCAAGTTTACTTTTCTAATTTTCATGTAACGATGATGCTGATGAAATATTGTTATAGAAAAGGTCATTCATCCATTTATGGCTTATAATAATGAAAAGCGACGATATGGTACCTGTTGCTGACATACCTAACTTGCTTGTTTCACTCAAACTTAGAGTTTTATACATAGTTTATTTTACTATTCTTAATGTGTTTTATCAGGGACTGATGCAAACTGAACAAATCAGTCTTAAAGACTTTCGACGCAAGTATTTTTAGCCATTCTATGTTAAAAAATCTTTGGTTGACAACTGTTAAACTCATTATCATTCGCCAATAATTTCTGCAATATTATAGAAATACCTCCAACATTTCTAGTAGGATATAAAAAGGATGAGGCATTACATGAGACCAGCATGCTATATGTACCCAATGATGGGCTGTTTCATATACTCCTGTGACCTAGCCAAGCATTGGTTCCACAGGTACAAAGAAGGAACGTTAGCGAACAACCCCAGGTTAAGTTCAAGTTATATGGCAGAACTCCTTTCGTATTCTCATAGAACAATAGAAAAAACAACTTCATTCCTCAAGGAAAAAGAGAAAATATTCTGTTGTGCTGCTACGTGAGCTATTATTAGTGCATCGGGGTGACGGGATTAATTTTTAACCTAATATTTTTTCACAATTATCAAAGATTGAGCGGATAGTATGTGACATGAAACTTTGCTAATAAAAGTCGCGGTAAAGAACTTAAAGAAAGTAGAAATAATACCACATCGCGTAGTTTTATTTAATTGTAAATAATGAATTTCTAAAAATTAACGCCAAATATATTCAATAATATTTTTTTGACGAGTGTCCGTTATTTATTTGGTCGACTTATTTAAACTGTTTCAAAAACCGCTTCCATATTTTTATAATAAATTATTTAGTAGCAAAACAAGGATCCTCTATAATTCCTTTATATTTGTCCATTCTTCTATCATAGCTTTGTAATTCCTATAGTTTTAGACTTATATGGATAACATTTTTAAACATGTATACAATATAGAGACCTTATTTAATTTAAATATATTTGCTAATATCCCATGAAGATGTTGTAATACAACGAAACCTAGGTCGTGGTAAAGAAATTAAAGATAGTAGAAATAATACTACATTACGTAGTTTCATTTAATTGTTAAATACATTCCACTAACCATATTCCACTCTATACTATGTACTACTCAATACATGTAAAGAGAGACCCAAATAAACTTTTTGTACATTGCATTGAGTGGAATATGGTTAGATAGTAAAATGTGGGTACCATTATTAATTATTAAAAAGTATTGTTGTGAAGTAGCATATAAGAGTAATATACCCATTTCAAATCTGTTTAGTCATCGTCAATACTTGTTTCGTATTAACAAGGTAGTGATAGACATTTCGCCGTTTTTAAATCGATTCAATGAGTTGGTGCTTGATCACAAAATTTATCTAGTTCTACTTCGCCATAAATTGCCAAGACTCTTGCTAACATTAGTGTTTAACCTGCCTGGGTTAACTACTTATTTTCGAATACAATTTTTATAGTCCATTGTGAAACTAGGAAGTTTTAAAATTTGGCCTTATCGGTCCTTCTATCGCAGGGTCATATTTTCTACAAGTTTAAGTCTATGTGTAAAATATAATTTTCTTTAATGTGCAATTCAAGTATTAACAATTTTATTTTGCGCGGCTTATCGAATAGTATATCATCAGACAGATCTTTTAAATAAACTTAAAACCATATTTTTCATTTTCCATTTCCATTCAATTTTTATATTCCATTCCACTTTTAGCCAATTTCTTAAAATATTATCGTTCAAAATGACCTGAAATATATCCCTACCTCAATTATTTTTTCATCCATGGCTTTAAAAAAATGTGAAAAAGTTTCAGATTTCACTAAAATCTTCACTTAAAACTTAAGCTTTAATTTCAAACGTTAAAATTAAAAAAATAAGGAAATTAGTTATTAACAATTGTACTACTAAACAAAATATGTACAACTTAACTGATATTATAAGTCGATATATTGATATTTTAAGTTCCAAACTGGAATATGTAAATTAACGGTAAAAATACTATAAATTAACACAAAATATAATTTCAGGTATTGCTTTGAATATAAAGCTGTTGCCTGATTTCTTGCAACAGTAACAAAATTTATAAAAAAATTAGAAGAAAAAATATTAAATTCATAACCTACTTACAATGAAGAAAACTTTTTAAAACAAGCTGCTCGCTTCCATTAAGGCAATTCTTAACTCTCAAGGCTAATTACTAGATCAAAAGACTTTATAAACGAAAATAACTACTAGATCAAAGTTACAAGGTAACTTTTTAATTAATTAAATTAATTTTCATCACTATCTCATAATTTTCTTTTTTTAAATGATATCCAAGTAGTTTAACTCAGCCTGCACTGGGAGTTAATTTTATGTAATTAAAAGTGATGTTTCAATTAACTTCCAATAATTAATTACCCTTTTTACTGGGTTTCCCTGTGACCTAATTTAACAAATAAAATGGTAGAGCACAAAAAATATGAATATGAAAAAAAAACACCCAGCCATTTATGTTTATGCGTGTGTATTGGATGATGTTTGGTAAGTGTTAACTTCACGTAAAAGCTTTTATATTTCTTAAAATTTCTCTAATTTTAAAATGTTGGGTACCTGCTACCTAAAAGAAAAAAGTAAAACATGTTTTCTTTTTTATTTATGTTTTTTTTTGGAAACCGACTATATTAGAAAACCACAAAAGTTTACCGTGTAATTTGGCAAATCAGTGCAACTCTCAATTTTATTAATTACGTTTAGCTTTATAGGGATGAAAATATTAATTCCCCTTCCGTCCTTGTCAAGAATATTGTATCCATTTCTCGTGGTATCCATCAATAATGATTCTCTAGTCCAAATAAAATTTAATCATGGCGTTAATATTTTTAATCGACGAAGAATCAGTCTCTTCTACCAATATATTACAAAGCTTTAATAGACCATAAAGAGGAAGTTTCTTAAGAAATAGTTCCACACGTTAATTAGCTTCGGTACGCATGAAAGGCGAAAGCGCAGATTAATGTTAAACCTACATTGACGTAAAAATCGATGTCCTATAAACGCAGAAAATACGTTGTAATAATAATAATTGTCATGGTTATTAAACGTCAATATAACCTTAATTCGTTTCTTTCTGCATTGTGTATTTATTATATCGACATCAATTTCGGATATGTCTTGACTCTATGAGAATATAATTGATATTGTGACTTGCTGAAAGCGGTACACTTGGAAAAGAAATATTTTGACTGTCCAGAGTTCGGGCGTTCATTTACTGATGAACATATAACATTTTCGTATAATCATTCAATCTCCACGTTCATAAAATTATATTTGTGATAATTAACTTTCGTTAATTTACAAGAAATAGCTGCTAATTATTTAACTAAATATATGTTAGACACACCAGCGAATGTATAATCTCAATAAAATTTCAAGTAAAAACGTAAATTTAATAAAACTACTAAGCGAATAAATTTAATAAAATCTCTGAAAATAAATGCGGTCTATTAGCCAAATACGTTTGTTGATGCTAACATTGTCTTCTAATAGCTGATGGACTTTAAAGTGTTAATTTGCGGTATAAAATTTATTTTTTTAAATGTTAGCTATATTACATTCCTTAAAAGGGCAATTTTATAGCGACTCTGAATAATGATAGGAAACATAGTTTAATTATTTGTAGATAAAATTATCGAAAACACTCGTTTTAATCAAAGGAAATTTTAATTTAAAATTATGTGGATTATATGAATTGCAAACTGTTTACTTTATACCCTAAAGTTTTTGCTATTTTTAGGTATTCAACTCACAATGGCTCTGTGAGTGAAATTACAAACAAAATTATAACAATTAAATTATAATTATTGGAAAATTCAAAATATCAGATTGACACTCAAATGAAAAATCAAACATTCAAAATCAATATTTTTGCATAGAGAAAATGGCTTGATATTAGGAATTGTAAGAAGTATGGATATTACTAGTATATATGTTATTTAGTTCACCCATGATTAATAAGTACAAGTTAGTTTCGAACGAATGTCTATGCATCATACAAACAAACACCTATAATAAACCGATAATAAAAGTGGATATAAATAATGAAATATACCTGTAAAGTACGAGTAGAATTCCCAGTAGGGTCTCGAGTATACAATACGTCCACAATATGTCCATTTTGTGAACGTCCAGTTGGGAAATTTAAAATTTCGGTCTTATATTACTCAATATGGAGTCTGTCATAGTAGTAATTTAAGTCCGCTTCTGTTTCTCATTATAACAAACGACTTGCCCTATGTTGTCAACACTGTGCGTTCCCGATAAGTTAAAACTCTTCTTAGTTTCATAGCCGATGCGATAGTGAGCTGTTCCAACATAATATAGACTCGGTATTCTAATGAAGTCTGAGCAACAAGCTAAATTTTAATGTAACCAAATGGGCAATGATGACACAATCCCCGCTTACGTGCCTCCTTATACACAACTATGAGCTAACGGAACTACACTCGAAGGGGTCTCGGTAAATTATGATTATCATCTCATATTTCACTGTCATATTGTCTAAATCTGTCAAAAAGGCTTCAAGAGTTAGAATTTGTCATACAGTATTCCCAAGTTTTTAATGACATGCTACATATCGTTACTTTATTCCTCTCTGGTCCGTAGTATTATTTAGTGCATAAACTTCTTGAAACGAATTATGTGATCTTTGTGAACGTATTAAAAATGTCCAATAGATTTTTGCATTACAAAATGTATGAGTATTATTCTGATTTATTTCCTTCAGATTCCATAATGAACATGGATGCATTTAATTCCCTTCAAGGCCGACAGGAATTGTCAATATTCATCATACATTTTTCAAAATTTTTAAATCATGATGCTGATAACTGCTCGAACGTGAGTTTGTGCCCCTGGCTACTACATAAGAGAACGATGTCATAGTTTATTTCACCTGCCTTTAGCGCGCATGAATATCCTAAAATTACCCGTTTGAGGAATAGAATGTACTACAGTGTTCACCTATCTTTCGTATATTCGTATTATTCAATGCAGAGTTACGAGATGCATTAAATATAGATATTTTTTCTGCTCCATTGACACCTTTAGAAAAGGGGTTAGGAGTTGCTTGGTAGAGACGACTGATCAACGGATTATATTTATTCGAATTAATGATGTTTATTTTCCTTATTTATTACTGTTTACAAATGGTTGTACCATTTGTTCTGATGTTCTTCCGCGAGCCCAGCGAGTTGGTGACATGTAAGTTGAGCATGGGGTTTTTGATAAATAAATTAATAAATAAAAAGAAATTTAAGTGTAAGGTGGTATTCATATTATTTTTTTAGTAAATACCTTTGCTCAACTTGCAATTTACTGTCAATACGTTGAACAAGTTAATGAAAAATGTAAAAAAAATATTTACAAATAAAATGAATCGATAGAATAATTATTAAAATAAAATAAATGCATATAATGAATAGCATAGATAATGAAAATAAGGAGTCGACCATTAACCACCCAAATACTCTACTAAATTAAAACAAATCGTGATAGGGCAATTTCTCCACAACCGAGTTACGTAAATGAATTTTGGTAAGCGCATGCAAAATACGAAATAGTGGGTGCTTGGTACTTGGTACTCGCTCATAACTGTCCGGTACAGAAAACGATAATGATCATTTTTCACGATGTAAATAAATGGCCTAGCATATTTTTCATGACGTGGATGTTTTCAAATATTATGTGATGTGGAATCATCTTTATAGTTTTCCAGTAAACTTTAGATAAACCTTTAGTAACGTTGCTTTTTTAAACGTTTTTATTTTGGCAATTTCTGAACCAGGAAAGGATTATATTTTTTGTCGATATTTTGAAATATTTTTTCTCGAACTATTTTTCAAAACTTCTAAAAAAAGGCTTGGAACCCTAATAACTTTGAAACCCTGGAACCCTTGAAACCTTAATAACTCGTCGAACCCTAAAGCTTTTCATTTGTCTTTCTCTTTCAACATTCTTCATTTTCATGTATCGATATAAAATTACATGAACATTTTTGAGACTTTTACTATCTATTGAAATCAACGAGAATTGTTTTGTTTTATCGAAAATTAATTTACTTTTTCATAAATCTTAGTACAAAAATATGCACACAAAAATTTTACCTTAAGGGAAATCATAATTTTGTTAGGATGAAATACATTATTTGACTCAATTATAATATATATATATATATATATATATATATATATATATATATATATATGTGTATATATAATATATATATATATATATATATATATATATATATATATATATATATATTGATATAATCTATTCCTCACCTATTTCAAGGCCCAAAAAACTGTGTATGTTTTGCTGATCAAGGCAATCATTTAAATAATATTTGTATATAGGTACAGCGATCATCCCCTTGAGTCAGGGGCAAACTCCTCATTCTTAATCAAAAGTACAAGCTGGAAAAAATCCTCATTAATAAAAAGTACACGCTGGGGAAACATACAGATGAAACTAAATACAAGATGAATATTTAAGTACTCAGAGTATTTTTTTTCCATTTTCTTTAACGTTATTTGGAATTTTAAATAACAAAATTACTAATTTTATCTTGAAATATAGATTACAAAGTTAGAGGAAGGTAGTTGAAAAGTCGCCTTAATGAAATTATATTTTTACAACATTCATAATTAATTGGAAAAGTGTAATATTTTCCTTAGTCACTTTGATGGCTTTATTAAATTTAATATTTTCAACTAAGCTCTTTATACTTCGCAAAACTGTAATGTAATAACAAATCTAAATTTAACTTTAACTTGGAATATCAGTACTAGAAATATTAAATAGATATAGTCGAAAGGTAATTTCGTTATACTATATATAAAATATATACTATATTTTAGTATTTATAGTATGTTTCATCAAAAATAAAAATATTCAACCCTTAAATGTTAAACCATTGTAAGTTTAAACTAAATTAAATTTTGAATTACCCTGAAAATAGACCTTTGTAACATTTTCACACAAAAATTTATATATAATGAATATAATCTCTTTAACGCAAGTAGTTAAAAATGTATGAAATAACAATTTCAAGATTAATTTATCGAAAGTTAAAATATCTCTTAAGTACAAACATAAATCTCACTATGATGATTCCGTACACATTTAGGCATACGTAAACATTTAACTTTGCGTAGTATTAAAACTATTTAAAACCATCAATAGTCGTCGCCGTGTTATGTTAGAATGATCACAAGGCATACGGTCTTTTATTGCGTGGCGCACAACGGAGACCCGGGTTCGATACTCGGCCGCTCGTCAAGTGGGGCTGGATTGATTTTCTGGTTGACTGTAAGGGATGGCTCTCCTGGCAATAAGTCCACCATATGTATCAATTAGATACATTAAAGTACATAAATAAATATTATTTTTCACCATGTATACATGTTGCCTGGTTTAGCTTTCATATGCATAACAGTATTGTGAATTTTTCAAAGGCAATAAGACGTAGGCTAATCGCTAGTTTTCCTGTAATCTTCTAGTTAGATATAATCCAACCTGTTTTTCACAACTTTTCCTTAAGTAGAAATATGGGGGAAATTGAAAAATGTTTTCTTAGACATTTCGGTTTAGGTTATGCTGTTTAAAATTCCCTTTTGAAAAAACCCCTTTTGAATGGCATGTCGTTTTAAATATACCATAAATAATTTTTGTTAATAAATTTTCTCACTCTAACATAACTCTATGAATATTTTAAACTGCAAAATAAGCGAGATTTTCAATTTCTACGTCAAACGATGCTGAGAGTATCAATTGTGAAAGACATACCGACAAACAGACACGTGCTACCTTATGAGGATTTTGTTTTTCCTTTTGTGTTTTGGAACATTTAAAAGAATATATGCTACCCGCATGGTACTCTGTACCCCGTATTACTACGAAAAATAATCGAGACGTGCATAATATAATGTAGTACAAACAAAAGAAATTGTTATAAAATCAATTTTTTAGTTTTTTGGCTAATATTCATACTATTGAAATTGGTAATACCTTTTTATCTAGTTAGCAAAAAAAAACAAGAAACGTAATATTTTAAACACTTATCATGACTTTACCTTCTTCGTTCCAATGGGGAAAAATACAAAAATCGATAACACAAGATTCTTCTTTTGTACAAGAAAGTACACTTTTAACGAGAATCTTAAGATCGGTAACATAATTAAATTAATTTTATGTTTTTTTTTAAATAGAAATGGCAAAATATAGCTCTAATATTCCTAACTAATTTAATTATGGTTTTTTCTTCATTAATACAAATTACGGACTTTTTCATAAAATAGAATAATATAGGTTACATTACATTGTAGATTTTGTTGAGGTACACAATCCTTTCTTATATTATTCTGTTATATATGTAAAATATCTATATTTTCTAATAGTAAAGGTTTTTTTTACTTTAATTTTTACGTTAATCAAACAAGTAAAACAGGCTCCCACTATTTGTTTATAACAGTGACATATTTTTTTATATTATTTACTTGTGTTTTTATTATCGTCGTTATCCGTCAACAGTTTTTAAACCATCAATTTCTCTCTCCTATTTTCATTTTGAAGATTATTTTTTTAGTATATTCGCAGTTTTAAAAGATCTTATTCGATTCATTAACATTTTATACTTTCGCAAATCATTTTACAAATCAGTTTTCATGACGGAGATGTAAGAAAACTTAATTAACATCATCCTGTTAAAGAAAATGGATATAATAATTCCTTAGATTGGTACATTTCATATTAGGGATCTGACTGTACGCGCTCCACGTCGAATAGCAGGGGCTTAAGGAGGTCAGTTCCCACCGGACGGTATCGCATGTGATTTTTCCATCAATCATAATTTTTTTTGCAAACTCAGTCTCAACTCTCGGCTGTTCCAGTATCGGCTGACCGACGATGTACATATCAAATTGATGCCTCTATAATGATAGCCTTCGAGGAAATATTTTTCACTAAGCAACTCTTACGGTTGTGAAAGGTTTTTCCTGTGAATGATTTTGGCGAATGAAAATTAGATTGTTCACGTTCGTTAATGTTTTATGATTTATTTTGATTTTTTAGGTTCTCAAGAAATATTTTCTTCGTTGTACTGAGGTTATGAAATACTGCAAATGAGTAAATTTTGCATGGATATCGAATTCATGTCCCCTCAATTAAAAGTTCAGCAAGTTCAAATTCAAAATGTTTAAAACTAAAAATTTATAATATTGAATTATTCTATTTTGATTACAGTCGATTTGTTTACGATCAGTGGGAATCAGATTCCAAAACATATTATTTTTATTTGCGGAAAATGTTAAACTATTCCTTTATTTCTTCTTAATAAATTAAATAAGTTTTTAATATTTTTTCGTAAATGTGAACAAATATCAGGTTAACATTTTTTAGTGTACGATATACACAATATTAATGGCGTCCTGTGACAATAACTATGAATAATATAGAATATTTATTTTATTGAATTAATATGTGGAGAAAAACTTCGTCTAAAACGTAATATTTATTGGTCATTCGGAACTTTTTAAATTAATGTATGTGCTGATTTAATAAACTGGAATTGATTATATAAATTAGGAGAAAAATAAATGTAGACAAGAAGTTGTCCACTGTCAGGTCTTAAGCATCATATTCCAAACTTTATACCTTGTACCTACGAATTAAGGACTCCAACTTAACAAATACAATAAAAATGTAAGATTAAATATGAATATCCGATAATGCATATCCAAAATAATCATTCGTATTCCTTATTCAGTTGATTTATCGTCCTAAAAAAACTTCTATCAAACGATACGAAGATTTACTAACGAATTTTTTTTACAGAATAAAATTGAATTAAACGCGTTATCATTTAAATGATTTGAAAAGTTAAAAGAACCTGGACATTTTTAAGAAAATTCAAAACTGCAGAGAAAATATTTAAAAAACTTTACTCAGACTCAAAATTAAAAAAAAATTCAATAGAAATATTTTAATTCTAATATAAACTCCTTTCCAATGCAATATTTTAATTCAATCACAATGTCATAATAGTTTTGGCTATAAATATATTCTTAAAACAATCTTTCACAGATCTTCAAAGCCATCTCAGCCTAATTCCAGCGAGGAATTGAATCATTCGATTCAATTCCACGCTGGAATTGACAAACATTTTCTCCCTTTTATTGAAGTTTAGCGTCAATATTTAAGACATCAAAAGAATCAAAAACACTTTTCGAATCGACAATCTTAAATGTCGCTTATAATTTTATTATGCAATTAGAAGATATTCAACGAACTTTCACAATAGTAAATTATTTTTAACATGATAAACATTATGATAATTATTAATGCAAGTAAAATGTTATATAATTCCTTTTACTCTTCCATAACACATTGCCGAAAATATTTTCATAAGACGAGAAAATACATACAAGTGTTTCTTTACAAACTGTAAGCCACTTCATACACGAGAATCCTTCGAAAGCTAATTGGAATAGACGTTCCCGCAAACCGCGTAAGATCAAACTTCATAAACGAAAGTGTTCCCTTTTCCAATTCCTCCAAACGACCCGCCTCCAAATCGGGCATCGGCAGCAAATTTCCCGTCCATGGCGCAAAGAAGTCACGAGCGGCCCCAGTGACATTTCACAGTTTGCGAAATGAGAGAGGCGCTATAAGAGTTAATTGCGCCAGGGGCTAACTACACGTGGGTTTACGTGCTTTATGAACTGGCGACATTTAAAATACGAAATGAAAAACGTGTTCGATAGAAAATTTTATTGTGCGAGGTGCTAACGAACGGTGCGCTAGGATGGCCCGGCGCTTGATTCAATGTGCTTGCGAAAATAGACTTCTATTCGGTAGGAGGATATAAACAATTGATTGGAAAGAGAAACGCCGATGTAAAGTACAGGTTCGGCTGAACTTTGGTGGAGTCTCTCTCATTTTTGCGGGAGACTATGGGGCTTTTGATTATTCAAATTCAGGTACTGCCTGATTATTTCCTTGAGTCGTTTCTTTAAGATCTTTTTTAGTGCCCTAAGGTAGATGAGAGATTTATAATTATCTTTTTTTGGAAACTGTAAACTGAAGGTTTATTCGTTGATAATTGATTTTTAAAACAGACAAACGAGTTATTTGAAAAAAAATTAAATTTATATATATTGGGAAAATTAGGCTCAATATGAACAGTCCAATTAAACTTGAAAGAATACGAAAATGTAAAAAAGGGAAAACAGCAAGAAACATGGTCGAAAATAGGTACGAATTTAAATATCCGACAAATATTTTCAGGAGCGAAAACCCGTTTTTCATTCTAATTTTTTACTACATTAATCTTAAGCGGCCTCTGGAAATCTGGAAAAGAATATTTTTATGTGTGTTATTTGATTAGAAGGAAAAAAATTAAAAAATTATCAAAGTAAGAAAATTCAAACATTTTCTTTGCTTAAGACCAAAATTTAGAAATGAAAACTTTGTCAAGCATTATAATCGTACTGCGTAAGTTGGAAAGTTTGAAGAAAAATAAAAATAATTAACATTAATTGTAGTCGTTTACTACCTTTATATACATTTACACGGAAAAACGTGAACAAATTAAAATGACACAGTGCACATTCGACTGATCATGTTTTATGAACTTTGAACCTACTAATATAAAATAAATATGATGTATTAATACAAACAAATACATTAAAATATGCAAATGCATACAAATACGCAAAATAAATTTGATATATTAATACATGTTAATGGTAGTCGCTTACTATCTATATATACATATACATGGAGAAACGTGAACAAATCATAACGATACAGTGCATATTGAACTGGAAATATTTTGTGAACTTTGAACTCAATATTATCGTAAAATATATATTATACATGAGTACATTCAAATACGCTCAATTAATGTATAAAAGTTTTGCAATTACATCTAAAAGACATCATATATTCAAAAATACATTATTTTAAAGAGAAAATATACGTCTTCTTTATTAACGTGGACTTCATATATTGAGTATACACTGAGGGCAGGAGAGAGGATGTTTTATTTTAATTCAATTAAAAAATTGCAACTAACTAATAACATAATAAAAACTTGAGTTGTGGGATTTGAACCAAGACTATATCTAGATATATATGTACTTAAAACACGTAACTACTGGCGTAAATGAAGTAAGTTTTAAAGAAGTGTGTAATAAAGAAGTGTTTTGATTTTAATTCAGTAAAGTAGAAGAAAGAACAGACTTCCATCACGGTCTAGACATAATTCAGTGCTATGTCATTATTTTAGTGATTCACTGGGCAAAGACGAAATAAAAATATAAAAACTAACTCGGCCGCTCTACGATCCTCTCGAACGGTCGTACTCGGCCTCTCGTACGGCCTTGCTCGACCTTGCACCGAGCATACTTGAAGGCGCTTCGAACCGTGCGGCTTATCACAGACCCGAAGAGCATCATACTTGTGACGTGACGCGAAATTGAAAATCTTTTCCCATCAAAAAATTGAGCAAGATGAGAGTCAAAAGAAGTCATATGGGTACGTTATTTGACCGGCTCTGAATTCAAAATATTACCTGAATTTTAAACAATCTTTTAAATTTTTTCTTCTTATCGACCTTAATAATAAACAACAAAATATAATCTAATGTAACTAAAATTTTAATAGGGACTCTTTAAAATTGCACCGACACGTCTAAGAGAGAAATAATGTATCCAATGTTACCTGGACTTTCGCGTGAGAGAAAAAGAATTGATTACATTTTTTGTCATTTCTGTTGCTGTATATACGATATCCTTTTATACGATATATTTTAAGGTTCCCAACCTCAAAAGGAAAAACAAACGAAAACTGCATAATACCACTCACGTGTCTATGCCAGCTTGTTTTCTTAGAAATCTTTATGAGAGAAACTTGAAAATGGGCATAGCGGTAAACAAAATTAACCTGCATTTTTTTTAAAGCACGCGCATATTTTGTTTTTTTTTTTCATTTGATACTATAGAAGCGACTAAAAGAGTACATTTTTGAAAGATCAAATACAATAAAGTATTTTTTTTTAATTTTAGTTAGACAATGCTAGACACTATTAAAAATGTGAAAAAAAAATATACATCTGAAATTGATAGAGTGAAGTTTATAGTTTTTTAGGATATTCACGATACTTTTACGCCTATGAAAAATTTACTAGGCTGTATGTTTATATTTTGAAAATAATAATATTATTTATAAATAGTTCATTAAAGATACAATTCACTCTCAAAATTGAAGTATTCTTTTCGATTTACGTCTCGGTACATAAAATTTGGGGTTGAAACATTTTTTACCCATGGCCCTCCATAAAGATATCCAGCCTGTGAAGAATGTGAATAGACCTTTTAAAACGCCAGCGAAAATATTCAGTAAAATTGTTGATACGCTATCTCCTTCGCCAGATATAAAACTCTGAAGTGTTATGAACTTTATCCCCTCCAAAATTTTAAACATGCTTGTAAAAATATGAAAGAACTCCAGATAACGAGTTTCATTATAGTCTTTAAAGCAAAGTTATTTTGAGTAACTTACTTTAAAGTTACTTTAAAAAAGAGATGCGAGTAACCAACTCATTTTTAAGCATATGGAATATACAGACAATATATTTACATAATTAATAATAATTAACGAAATCCGTAAATAGTTTGAATGTTTATAAGCGTGTACGAAAACCTTGTATAGGAGTTCTACTAATACTTAACAGGTTATTTTTTTGTTTTTCACGTTTTATCATCCTGCATAAGTATTAAATAGATAATAATACTGCCATACACGATTTTGTTATAATTTGTATTCATTATAATTTAACACGTAAATTCTATAGTCGAAATTTAACATGCATTATATTTTTAAAATTGTTTACGAAGTTTTTTGAAAATTTTGATTTTTGTCTAATCCTTTCTAATCGATTAATTCTTTGGATTAAACCAAATAAAAGAAAAACAAATTTTGATATTCATTGCCTATATGGAAAAATAAAATCGTATTATACTTTTAATATATCATATTTTATCTCAATTTTGTTCATATGAAATCTTGTCTGGTATATTAGAACACATTAGTAACATCTAGTTCACAATTGCTAATCTCTTTCTATCTATTTCATCTTTCATATTTTGTGCCATAATTTTTTTCCAACGTACACGTAAGTAAATCGAAAATGTTAACACCTATTTAGAAATTATTGTTTTAATTTTATTTACTAATAAACTTATGACTTATCGTACTTTTATAAATCACAAATTTTATATTCATTGTAACTATTGCATTATTTGAAGTAATACTATAAGTAATAATAATAATAATATATTTATACAATTCATGTATTTATTGCACAGAATATTTTTTACTGTATTTCAGCAACTTGATTTAATAATATCAAAAACAATTAAGAATTGGGTAAAAGTAATAAAAAGCGGAAAGAAACGAATAAATAAAAGCTTAGAAATTATGAGCTCCGAAACGGCCACTATACATATTAAATTTTAAACTGATTCAAACTTTCAAAAAGCTGATCAAAATATACGAATCAGATTGAAAATCAGGCGATAAAGCTTATTCAACAAATTAGGAAACCGAATACCTGCGATATCGTACTATTTTTCTCTTTCACATTACCTACGTTGCTCTTGGCTACATTACTTTCCGGTGAACGCCCATTCTCCACAGCCATTCCTTATTGCCAACGCACAGAAAAAACTACTTTACCACATCCGTACTCGGCAATATTACTTTTTTACATCCGCTTCCCTCATTTGCTGCTTCGTTAAACAGATTGACTAACACACACATATACGCATTCATCCAGGTACGTAATGTAGGTACGATAAATCGCAATAGATATAATTGAAATATAACAAAGAACTTTCCATTACGCCACGAAGCAGATAAGTCGGTGACAAATGTTAGCCATAAATCTTTTGGAATAATACGTGATAAAGATACGTGGAAAGTTGGTAAGGGTGAGGCAGGTGGCTGCGAAGCGGGTCGCCTTGCCTTAAATGTGAAGTCATGGAGCCAGCGAATGGATTGAATTTAAGTGTCATTGGTGTTACGTTTTTTTGGGAGTGTGCTGGTTTGAAAGTGAAAGGTAAAATTGGGAACTTGTGTTTCGTGGAAAAATGTTGTATTTTCTCCTGAGGAGTTTCAATTCAAAGAAAAAAGTAATATCCAATTTGGAACATGCACAAAGTAATTTCCTTAGATCTTAACAACTTCTTTTAAAATTTTGATACAGATTAATTGTAAATTAATTGAAAGTTTTAATCAAACGGTAATTTATTGTTTTTTTTAAATTTAATAGGTGAATAATGAATTATCTTGCATCCTATTTTGAAACGTGATGTTTCAAAAATGGAGCTTCCAAATGGTACTTCAAATTGGTTCAGAAATGGGCTTCAAAAAGATGGTAAATAAAATTCCAATTTTATTTTAAAATTTTACATTCTACTATGAAAATAATATTTTGGCCCCGTTTTGTCCCGCCATTTCCAAAAATAATTAAAACTATACTTTATGCACCTAGATGTAAAACCTGAAAACTCTAACCAACAGACGGACGAAATTGATAGACAGGTGCACTTATATTAAAATATATGTAATCTAACATGTAAATAATTTGTATCTATTTAATGCTGATAAAATCTGACAAATGATGTAAAAAAAATATTATCTCTTAGATAGATTAATGCAATCCTCATTTAGTTCATTTCTAAATATATATACACAGCACAAGTTTTAAAAAAGTCAATTTTTTTTTTAAATTTAAGACACGCCTGTCGCGTTCTGTGGGTTTTGTGAAAGAAACCCACAGAACGGGAAGGAAGACAAAAGAGAAACTTTAAACGTGTCTCCTTACCTATAAATAGCACGTAAACAATAAGTTAGTGTCGATGTTTTTAACTATCTCATAATTCAAAATTCCAAATCACACTTAGTTTGGGCAGAGTTTTGATCTATAACTCCATATTCTTCAAATTGGAGTTATAGATCAAACATTTTCTATAAATATTTACATCTCAGTTAAGAATTTTTGACATTTTAAATAAAAAATTAATGAAAAGGGGAAAATTCGTTTATTTCTTTCTAACATATACTTATTTTTAATATGTAATTTTTTTCCGTATTTTTCCTATAATTTTGTACGTTATATTTCGTGTACGAAATTTTACATTCTGTAATTTTCAAGAAATTATGCAGAGATTTGGAATGGCATATATACAAATTTTGCCATAGACTGATAGTAAGATAACCCTTTTTTTACGTTACATTTATAGAATAAATAACAAATATAGATTTGGTCGATCAATTCTATTGCTGAAAGTTGCCATAGCCATTGAATTGGAAAAACACCTGAAAGAGGGAAAAATAAAAAGGAGACCGACAGGAAACCTTAAGTAGAAGTAAGCTGAAAATAAAAACCCACGGCGAGTGCCTATATCCACTGGCCTGTCAAGAAAACTATCCGTATAAAAGGGGATAATGTGTATACAAGACAATCCTTTTAAAGTGTTCAGGATTAGATATTTAATCCTGACAAGGAAAAAATCTTAAATGTGGCAAAATAACATCTTACGTAAGGAATAGGATAAGTCCTACCTTCTTCAAGCTTTTAATGTCCTAAGAAATATGGTTACAGTTTCGAGTAAATATTGTTAGAAAATAAAGCAAGAGATGATACGTAAATACAGAAGGAAACACTCAAACATTGTGGAGAAATTATGTTATATTAAATGGACATGTCATTAGCGCTCTTAAAACCGCCCTTACAATTTGAAGTAATCTATTACAATTTTATTAGTTCTCATTAGCATGAATGGCGACTTATCGTGTGTAGTTGTTTGTTGTTACCGTTTAATTTTATGTAAACGTTTATCAAAATATTTTTCTAAGTTACGACAAATTATTTTAATTAGAAGGCTTCCGCCTGGAAGCCTAGGAACAACATTTCAGTTCCAAGTACATGCAAATAATATATTATTTTAATTTTTTATGATATTTTTTCGATTTATTAGTAATTATTGTGAAAGCAAGATTGAGATAACAATTATAAGATATTAGAAGTTATTGTTACATATTGAATATATTTGGCGTTAATTTTGTAGAAATTCATTATTCCCAATTAAATGAAACTACGTGATGTAGTATTATTTCTACTTTCTTTAAGCTCTTTACCACGACCTAGGTTTTGTTGTATTACATCTTCAGGTAGGCTATTAGCACAGATCTTTGCTAATAGCTCACCTGAATTGCCCAATTGAATACAGTACATTTTTATTTGGATGTTTACCCAAAATATGTCCCAAAATTAAGATTTAATTATAATTTTTTGTATTGGGAATAATGTTAGTAAAATATTTGTTTTTCAAAAGAATGTAAAATAAATAAATCTAATGGAGACCATATTATAGCAAGACGCGTTTAAAAAAGCTTGCAAACTCTTTTCATCCATGATCCATGACTACTTTGAAAAGGTCAATCCGTAAGTAGCTTTTGACCCAGCAAATGCAAACGAAATAAACGGAAAATATTGGCTCTTCGAAATCATTAGATTTAAATTATATTTATTATTCGTATCTTCTTTTAGTTTATAGTAATACGTTTGTACATAATACCTGTATTAAAAATAATTATTATATAGTGTGTATGTGTACGTGTATGTATATGTGTATGTGTGTGCATATGTATGTATGAGTATATATTTGTATATATATATATATATATATTTATATATATATATATATATATATATATATATATATATATATGTACATCAACAGGTGCTAGCTATAAACCGGCCCTACGATGTTGCTTATAGCATAACTGCACAAGCCGAGCTAGAAAACTTTTTGTGGATAAAATATTAAAACATTTAAAGTTAAGGCGTGTAATTTAATTTTTTATTTTAATTTTGTCATTAGCTCTAAGAACATTTTTTACATGTCTATTACTTTACCTGTTGTATTTTATATCCACAAATAAAAGATTTTATTTTTATTATTATAAATAGAAATGCTGCTTAGGTTTTGTAAAAGTTACATTGTACATGCAAGAATAACAATTAGATAATCAAAAAGTGAAAAATTAAAAAAATGGGATTTTTTCAAAAACCCGGCGTGATAGGTGAAAAAAATTAAATTAGAGTTACGTATAGGATTACAAACATAGTTCATTAAATTTTACAATTCCTAAAGTTTATAAAAAATCAATACATTTATCGTGATAATTGAAACATATGTAAGTTATTTAAAAATAAATTTTGAAGTAAAACTGAAGACTGCAGACGCCTTTAGAAATGAAAAAAGAGAATTTATAGAATCACTCGCACATATTTCTTTGTAATTATTAGATCGCTATGTTAAAATTTTTAACTATGAAATCAAGAAATTTGAGATGAGTTTTGTTGAACTAAAAATGGTAAAAAATGACCAAAAGAAGAGTTCTTGAACTGAAATTCAGTTATGAAATTATAGTTGTTGTTGATATTAAATCGATATACGTTTTGTAAATTTGCTGGACTTTGAGGGCTTTAAAATTTTATTTTTTATTTCCTAAAACTTTATTATTTAAATTTAATCTTGTAATATACTATTATATTTTTTATTATTTATACTTTTAGGTATTTCTAGATTAATTCAACAGTTTTCTGATTAATTGTTATATGATGAATAAGAACTACTTCCATTTATCAAACTAGGTACTGTAACCCCCTCTAGACATTTTAATAATCCTGCTTATATATTGAAACCTATTCCAAGTGCAATAAGAACATTGTATTTTTTGATGCTGCATCCTAAAATTACTTTCCAAGATGCACGTCCCGAGTAACGAAATTGCTCTCGAGTGCATCTTTTCGCTTAGACATTTTATGTTGTTGGAGGTAAAATGTGGAATTACGTAGAAACAAAACATAATTCACCGCTTAATACATTCTCATTCCTTGCATTAAATTTATGTGACTGTTTATTACAATAATTAATATTTTCGAATAGACCTGAATGTATTTGAAGTCGTGTATTTATGTGTCGCACACATGTAGCATATTTTGCCATTCCAGTAAAATGTTCTTCTAACTTATTACATAATCAGTCGACCGTAATTAAAAGAGAAATTTATGGATCAAAGTGAAAGACATAATTCCTAAATTTAATAATTTATAATTTTACTTAATGTTGTATAATAAAGGCTTTTGCATGGAACGTGTCATGGTAATTAAAAATAGTGGTAGAAAAATTAGAAAAAGTAATATAAAATGGGACGGGGTATCCACCCGCCCTATTTAAAAAAATTACAGTATTTTCTTATCATTATAACGAAATATACACTATTTTTAAAATTACGTCTTATTTTTTTTCTATCTATTAATTTTTTCCAGTATTACACAGAAACTACTGGACCTATTTGTATGAAACATTGACTGGAATAAATTTCTGGGTCCCAATTAAAACTTTGACTACTCTTGTCCCTTTCGAATATTTTTCAAGGGACTTTTTTTTCTGTCATTCAATTTTTCATTTACTCTTTTCCTATTTCTTTAGACTTCTAATAAAATTATGCAATTGATTTGAATTATACTTTGTCTGATATAATGCTTAACCTATCTGAAGTTTAGATCTAAAATACTGTTTCATTAAATATTTTCTAAACATACTTGAAATTAAATTATTACTCATGTAGTAAGACTGAGCACACGGGCTCAGAATAAATGAATAGAAATTGTAGACTATTACATCAATTCGACTTGAAGTTTTAATTAAAATTTGAGACACTTTTATCCAAGTCAAGGGTACTTTGAAATGCAAATATTAAGATATAAGTTATTTTGTAGTAAACTTCTCAGCAGGAGAAATATTTCTCAGGTATTTCTTGAGTAATACATACACTACATTTTAAATAGACTCATCAAATAAAATTACTTTTTATTCTTGTTCCAATTCCAACAGAAAAATGAGCTCAAACCCTGGGTTTTGAGCTCATTTCTTCTTATTTTTACCTACATACCTTATTTGACTAGTATCTCAATGTATAATTTAAAACAAACAAGTGCATATTAATTAAAATGTAATACTGAAGAATTAGTCCGAACACATAAATATCGCTGAACAGAAAACAAAGCTAGGTAAATATAATGCAAACATAACCAATCACGTACACGGAATAAGACAACACAAACCCTAATAATACGGTCGGGCATATAAAGAGAGCTTTTCTTTAAAAAAAATATTAATTAAGTATCAGCAATGAAAATTAAGCTACCGGAAACCGCGATAAGGAAAAACGTCAATTTAGCCAACATTACGCCGGCTGCGGCAATTCGACAGACCCGAAATGGCCAAATCCCCGCTGTGGAAGGGAAGCGGCGATTTTTTTTAGAAAGAGGAAACCATCGTTAAAACGGAAAAACGTTTTCTCTTTGTTTTTTTTTGCGGTCAGAACATAAACAGGCAACTTATAAAATTAAATAAAAGGGTGGAAATCGCATTCGAGCATTGAAAATTTATAGGGTAATTTTCCAGCGAAGGGAGTGATGCGATGCATATGAAAAAATATGAACTGACCCAAATCATTATTGAAATAGGAATATGAAATTTTACAAACTGCATGTGATTTTTTGACTAAATTTAATATGTAACTAAGAGTAAAGTAGGGTAAGACATCGATAGGCAAAATTATAATTAAAATTACTGGCATCGCAACCACCGAGATTAGTGAATTAAATGTTGACATATGTAAAATTTATTTAATTTCAGATAAAGTTACTTTGGTTAAGATCATTCTGACAACTTTAATGATTATCATTTTTAACCGACTTCAAAAAAAGGAGGTGGTCTTCAATTCGTCGGAATATTTTTTTATGTAGGTTCAGCGATATTACTTTACCGAGTAGACCGATTTTGATGATTTTTTACTTGAAAGGGGGGTATTGTAAGGATGGTCCTATATAAATATGATGATGATCTGATGATGAGGTCCGGAAATAAACGATGGAAATCCTTAGTTACTACCGTTTAACCAGGTAGTTAGTGAATGGCAGTAAATCAGCTCCGATTCAAGATATTTGTTACGGTTAGTTGTTACTTTGTAAAATAACTACACTACTTACCAGGTCAGAGTGTGATGATAAGTTTTGGAGAGGAATAATGGAACTCCTTAACAAATGTTAGTAAATCAACCGCGATTAAAGATATTTGCAACTAGTAGTTGTTACTTTGGGCATTAACTACACTGTCGATCAGGTTAGAGTCCGCTGATGAGTTCTGGAGATGAACAAAGGAACTCCTTAAAGGGTGATAGTAAATAGAACGTGATTCAAGACATCTGTTACTGGTAGTTGTTAATTTGCAAAATAACTACACTACACTTCTACTACACTTAACTTCTATTTTTCATCTCCAGAAAGCATCATGTCAGAGTCTGATGATGCTTTCTGGAGATGAAAAATAGAACTCCTTATCGGATGGTAGTAAATCAAATAAAATTCAAGATATTTGCTACTGATAGTTTTCACTTCGCAAAATAACTGCACCTTCGACCAGCACCACTCACCATCAAGGTTTGATGATGAGTTCTGAAGATGAATAATGTAACTTCTTAACGGATGGTAGTAAATCAATCGTAATTCAATGTATATTCTACTGGTCATTTGTTACTTCAGTTATTACTTTGAAAAATCTGGTATTGAGAATGGAACTCTTCAAGTGGTGTTTGTTAATATGCAAAATCTCATATTGGACTTAGGATATGAAGAACGGAATTCCTCAATAGTTAACGGCTAACTAATCGCTTTATTTCCATGTTTTGTTGTTGTCCAACTTTAAACAAAGAGAAAATTATTTACATACTAGCTTTTGCCCGTGACTTAATAATTATACAATATTTTAAGAATAAAAATAATTGAATGTTAGGAATAATGCTTAAATAAAGTTAGGTATAATGCTAAAATAATTGAATGTTAGGTATAATGACTAATATTAATATGTTAATAATTAAAAGTTAAAAAACCTTAAAATAGGAGCCTGTTTATTTGCAATAAATAACTAATTTATTTATTTTTAAGTCGGTGCTAGCAGCGCAGATCGACTTGCACAAATGTAATTTTATATTATAAATATGTCCTTAAGGAATTTAAATAAAATTTGGAAGTAAAAGTTTTAAATTTACATTATAAATTAAATTAAATTATAAATTTGCTTAAGTTGGTCACCAATGCTGGCACCGACTTCAGATATAAATAACTTAGTTATTTATTGCGAATAAGTAGGCCCCTGTTTTTAGGTAACTATTGATATCCTATAACATTTTATAGTGTTTCTTACTGCAGTTAATAAAGTATAACTAAAAAAAATGTATATATATATATATATATATATATATATATATATATATATATATACATATACACATGAGATTATTAAGCTTCTTTTCCGAAGTTGGTTTACCAATTTTCTCGTTTATATTTAGCATTAGATACTCTATTTTCACATCTTATAGAACACATTTATATTGGCTTCTGTAATATAAAGCATTACCACAATTATTTCGTTATTATATTTCGCGATTATTCCTATTTCAAAAATTATTCCGTTTCAGGATTACTACTATTTCTTGAGCTTATTCCTGGATTAACAAGAATATTCTCGTAGGCCATAAAATAAATTCAATCAATATATAATATCGATTAGTATGACGAAGCAAAGTGGATTCTTTCTACCTATAGGATATAAAGAAAGAAATTTCAAACGTCTATAAAACAGTGAATCCAGACAAGCATATTAATTATTAATATCAAATGTAAATTATAACCAGAGAATAGAATTTAATGTTTTTTGATCGATAAAAATCAATATGACTACCTTGTATATATATATATATATATATATATATATATATATATATATATATATATATATATATATATATATAATTATATATAAGGTCGTCATATTGATCTGGTAGAACTATGAAATCCTTAAGGACGAATAAAAAATGAAAAAGTAAACCATTTGAAACTACCAAGTTCAATTTTTTGGAAGAAATATTTTCTCTTTCTAAACACCGTATTGTGATTTCCCTTAGCCGTAAATATAATCATAAATGTGTTAGTTAGGGAATATATACAGAATAATAGCTATTTACAAATCACATAAAAATTACATATATTTTTTTTAAATATTGCACATCTTCTCTCTTTATTTTTGAATATCGCTCAAGGTTTTTACTTACAACCTTTTCCGAGGTAATTTCGATTATTCTATTTTCTTTGATTATATATCGTCTTTAATATTAATTTGTTACTACAATTAGATTATTTCATTAGAATTTTAAACAATTTAGAATTTTGAACAAAAAGAGTAATTTGATTTCCATAAGGGTTATAAAGCTTCATATTGGAGATGATACAAAATTTTAGATTAAACTTTGGGATGTTTATATTTTAAAATGGATCCATATATATGGTTCTACCAAGTGCTTTCATTTTAAACACGATTGTATATATTTAACAAATTTAAATCTAGAAAATAATATCTTTAAGTTAATCATTGGTTATATTAATAAATATTATCTTTTGGAATTTTAAGGGTTGTTGTTCACTGTAATCATGCCATGAATATAGTCTTTATTTTGTTTTATAAATCATGTTTATATGCAAATATCTCCCTATTACCTTCGATTATACTTGCATATATCGCTTAACAGGGGGATAAAGGTGATATTTTAGTTTTTTTTATTTTCCATATTTATTTTCTTTCCATTACACAAACAATTAATATATATTAATATACACGCTATCGGAATGTATGGGATTGCTAATAAATCTGTAAGCAGCATTATTGTTTTCCAACAAACAGATATGAATTTAACTTTGCGTTAAGCTTTTTATTTTTATTTTAACGTAATTGTTATAACTTACAATATAAACGTTTTTCGATTTACCCAAGTGATTCGAAATAAAGTTTTGTGATTGTCTAAAAGAAACTTCTATATTACCTAAAATATTCTACAAATTTATTGTTGGAACTTTCTCACGTGGTTAACCAAGTAAATAAAATGAAATCTCACCTCGACTTCAACTCCAGGCAGTATAAACTTTCTCCTCGGCTCGATGTCCCGCGGCACGTATCGAAAGAACTCCCGCCCATCCTTATACCACTTAACGGAATAAAGGACATCAGTGGCGCCCAATGCCCAGCTACAAGACATCTGAGCTCTCGAACCGAGTGGTGTGTGGGATGGAACGCGCAATTCCAGCAGACGAAGTGAGTGTACTCGACCTGCAACGATGAAAAGTAAGGAATGAGAAATATTTTTCTATTTAATAATTTATTCGTTTTACAATACCAGTTCTTGGTAATTTTACAGATCAGTAAGGGTAAAAAGAAGTAATAGAACATGAATAATTAAGAAAAAAAACCTTAAATAACCAAAAATAAATATAACCAATAAAAAAACCTTAAATAAATTATAAATTGCACTACTAAAATACTCCCTTACGTTTACGTCGTAATCAAAATCTTTGAAATAAAATCCAAGAATTTGTTGTTCAGAAAAAATGTTAAAAAATTTTTCCTAGTTCTTATAAGAATATCAATATGAATTTGGTAGGTGGAGTATGTGGTTTACAAAATACTGACTGTTCTCTTTCTCGTGCAAAATAATCCAAAATTAAAACGAACCTTATGCTGAAATCAATAGATCCTCTAGAAATATTCGTCCATGGTCAAGATCTGAGCACAGCAAACTTATCACTACACACTAATTAACATTAAAATGCAATATTTTACTCGGACCCACGTCGGAGTAAGTAAGGCAAAATTCTAATTTTCGAGATCGTCAATAGAAGTAAATTTTAATGAAATTATAAGCCTTTTTTTAATTCAGGTGGTTAAACAAATTGTTACATATATACGCACGTCTGTATACTCAACGTTTTCAAGACAAGTAACATCTACTTGACGTCCTTAATCTGTCATTTGACAGTCCATGACAGATCAATTAATTTCGATAGGCCATGAGTTGGGTGGAAGTTTACAATAGATATATGTACATTGTAAAATGCGTTTGTGCAATATTATTGTAGTAAACACCAAGAAACTTTTAACCAGTTATAATGCAGGAAAATTTCACGAAACCTCGTTCCAAACGAAAATTTACGCCACTGCATTACTCTAAAACAACTCAGATCTTTCACCTAATAACCTTTAGCAGTCATCTTCGCCTTTCGGCAGTGCGTAATCGAAAGAAGAATGAAAAGTCAGCCGCGCGCATTTGGGCTCTCTCCGAATCGCTCTGACAAAAATATTTCTTAGAAGTCGTCCCTTCTGTCGAGTGATTTTCCGCTATTACCTGAAAATTTAGCTATAATAAAGTAAATTCCAGTTCTTTTAATTATTTAAAAGACAATCGATGCTGTATTAAAATAAAATGTTAATGAGTTTGATTTAAGAATAATTTATCATTAAGAAGACCATCGCTACTTTAGTGATCTGATAAAAAAGTTGCAAAAACAATGAAACACCAAAAAATCTAAAACGACAATGAAAAATGATAGCACTTAAACATTTTTATTTCTTTCATTATTTTGAAAAGGAAAAACACAAACCTGAGACAATATGCAATATTCATTAACCATATTTAAATTTGCCGTATTATTTAAATATTATTGCGTGATCGCCATACGAGCAGTACGAACAGTGGGCTTCTATTTCGTTGCATAACTTGATATCGTTAAGTTTTTAAAGAACATGAATTGAAACAATACCTAACATATAGTTCATTGATGAAACATTATGAAAAACGCAATAATATGTGAGTAAATTGATGATCTATGAATGTAGTGGTTCACAAACTATTGATTTATACACATATTATTGCGTTTTTAATAAAGTCGAATCGAATTTATACATGTTAAAAATGAGAAAGAAATAGATAAATGAAAAAGAAAAATAAATTGCCAAATACGAGTGGCATCTGAATTAGAAGAGTTTGGTATATATTTAGTTAGATGCACATAAACATTTAACGGTACATAGTATTTATTTTAAATTATTGACAAATATTTATAGTATTATTTATGATGTAATTTATGCCTAGTGTATTGTTAATACGCATAAAAATATGGTAAATATCTTATACAAAAACTTTGAAATGTATTTATAATTATACAATATACTTCAGGTAAACCTTCAGTAATTTTTACTTCATGATTAAAAATTTGTTCTTCTTGGACATATTTTTGTGGATATTTTCAGCAATATCTCTGGAACTACCTTACATAAAATTCGAATAAAAGGTTTGGAATCCCCATAACATGCTTTTTAATTTGTTTTTTTCACTGTTTTTTTTCATAAAATGAAAAAAAATAATATTTTGAGTATTTTATTTGTCCTCTCTAAATTTTCCTATCCACGGCTGAGTGGTACTATTGATATACATAGGTTAGTATCCTTAATTGTTAAGCCAAATTTTAATTTTCTGCATCAAAGAGTTTCTGAAAAAAATGGCTGTAAAATGATGAGTGGATTGACGGACAGATATGTGAGTGATATAATGTTCCATTTTTCTTTGAGGTAGATTTCAATAAAATCATCAAAAAACTTTGAACATGCGGCCAAAATAAAACTCCTAACGTCTCTGTAAGGCGTCAAATAATGATACCTTGCTATGGTAAATTTTCTAATCTTTTTTAGTAAAACATCTTATCTTTCTAAAATATGCTACGTCCCTTAACTACGGGTACGATACCTCTCTCTGCTGATCCTATACCTCACATCATTATCATAACAAAAAAATACTCAGGATCATAATTTGATGACATGTATCAAGATGATTATAATTTTTTTTCTAGAGATCTACAAGGTAGTATTAGAAACATAATTATACATTAAATAAAAACATTATAATATATATGAACATTAGTGATTAATTCACTTCGAATGCGGATTAAAATATTTCCGTCGTTTTAATAATATATCAAACCCTAATACAAGTTCCCAAACAAAATGTTCTAAAACTAATTTTCCCAAAAATTATTTACTTAGAAGGAGAGATTGCTCCTGTAGCAATAAGTTCACCATAGGTATTGTGCTGTAAACATATTACATAAATAAATAATTCTGTGCAAAATATTTTGATAACTTTTGTAACAGATGGAATTTTAAATTTGTAAGAGTGATTAATTTAAAAAGTGTTGTTAAATTTATTATCGGCTCTATAAAATCCAAATTACGTTTATGTAATAAGGAAAAAAAACATGTAGCTGACAATTTTCGACTTAGATAAACTGTAAAAACATACTGGTCTAGTTGGAAACTTAAGAAAATCTTACATTAGAAAAATCTTGTAACTAAAAATTGTGATTGCAAATTATTCAATAAAAATATGAAAAAATACAAAATAAAATAAACTTCATAATGAATGTCATTTGCAAAATTATAATTTAAATAGATTCAGGATTTTTTACGGTTCCTTGATTTAATTAATTGTTGTTATTTCATAGTTTTTTACTTTACCTATTTTATTTCAAAAATCATAGTAGAATCGCTGATAGAACTTGAAAATATTCATATTTTTACAATACTATAATGCAATAAAAAGGTGTTAATCAAAATATACAAATATTTAATGAGAATTACAATATTTTGGAAGAATTATTTAACAAAAAAATTTTTTTGTAAGCTCTGAAAAGCTCACGTGGTTAACAAAGTAAATAAATGAAATCTCACACAACAAATGCAGAATTGGAAGGAAGTCCCCACGTTGTATTTCTAAATGCTTTTTTGCTATGGTATCGTATCGTAGTCTCCGTTTAAGAGATTTTTTGCTTATCAGCCCGTATTCATTTGAAAAATTTATTTCAATGGGTACATCACATTTTCTTCGTGCAATTGTCTCTTTAGCGTCATTTACTCGAAAATGAGTAATGATAATGTACCAAGATGATAGAAAGTAGACCAGACTTGATTTATGATTTTATTAATTAAAATAAATATAAGTTATGCCTAAATATTGAGGAAAAAAAGTATGCTCTTCTTTTTCTGATAATGAACCGATCTGCACCCATTAGGACTTAAATAAATGTTTATAAAACACAAAGCGAAACTGATATCAGAGACATTAAAATCTAAATCGATTGTTTAATACCGCTGTATCGATTGTTTAATACCTTTCTATACTGTAACAAATTGTATATTATTTATGATAACACTTTTAGAATATCGATAGTTGTCTTAGTTTAAAAGCCTTAAAAACATTTCTATCGTCTGTTCATGTAACTGGTTTTAGTTTAACCTCTAAACCTGTAATTTCAAATAAAATTGTTGAGTATTTTCACTAGGAAGCTATCGATATCCGAATGTACTGATAATGATATGCTTTTTGAATATTAATAACCTAAAAGGTCAATGTAAACCTTATTCATCCACTTCTGAGATATTTACCTTAATACTCCCCAATGAAGTAATTTAATTGCATGACAACTCTCACTTATCAGCTTATCCTGGTGAGCATTTGCTATAACGCCCATATTATAGGTCAAATACTACACCACAATATCTTATTAAGTAGGACATCGTCACAACCACAAAATTTACCCTCAAATTTCCGTTAAACCTTCCTCGTGTTTTCCTTTATCAGGTGGTCCTACATTAATTCCCCGTAATGCATGTATATAGCCAATTTGTGGTTGTAGTCGAATATTGTCGTCGAGACCTTGCTGTATTTTGGACGGCGTTGATTGTACTCATAAATATTTAAGATTAACATCTAGTTTATGTACCGACTCGACCTAAGACAAATATGCTCTGTAAAATAAAATACTGTGGATAAGAAATTTCAGTAAAATGAGGTGTACGCGAAAGGCGTTTGGTCCTTTTTTGTTTGAATTAGTATCTGAATATTAATGTTAGGTGGCGGCACTGAAGAAGGTTGTTCCCTTAAATGAAATACGCCGTGATGGTTACTTACTTAAGAGTTTGTCCCGAAAGCCTCAATTAAGGAAAAAAGAAAGGTTTCATTACGAAATTCATAGCTGGAGCCATAAAAAATAATATTATTCGTTGGCGCATTTTAAAATATGTTATACGTTATTATCTTATTTATAAATCCTCAATTTTTTAAGGAGTTTCTTTTGTTTTAAATATTATACTGCTTATGAGAAATTGTACGTGTAACCTAAGAATATTAGTTAGTGTTAAGACCCTTGTTATTGAAGACTTTTGTCATTGTAATATACACATTTGACATGTAACCAACTTGTTTTTTTGTTTATTATAACTTGTAAAAATATATTTTTATTATTACGAGTACTGTCATTAAAAGTAAGAACTATTAAAATAAGGAGATTGTATGACGTAATTTAATAATTCAATTTGGTTAAATAACGTGGTAGCTGTCTTCTATTAAAAGTACTACACAGAAATGAAAAGTCAGTAGAAACGCTTACACAAGGTTTTTTTGTATTTATAACAAGTTAAAAGTAAATCGTCTATATATGATCATTATCTATACATCTATAAATATAATAAAACTGTAACTGGGCCATGTCTGTACATTGAATATTTTTAGGAAAATCTTATTCTAACAGTCATTATTATCGACCAAATTTACTATTTTTAAAATTGTTGTCCGTCTGTACGTTTATCTTTCTGTTACCGCACCACCTAAAAACCACTAAACAAATTTTGAAGAAATTTGATATGATGAAAACTGACTATCTGGGTCAATATATAGAATATTTTTTATTTTGGGAAAATGTATTATTCTCAAGGGAAATACAAAAAGTGGTTCGTGCAAAAATTACTCCGAATCTAGATATTTTTGCTAATCTATACATATTTGTGAATATAAAAAATTACAAAATGAGGCAATAAATAAATATAATTAAACAAATAAAAAGAAAAATAAAGTAATACTGCTCAATAATATTTAACTCAGTCATACTGCTCAATAATATAAAGTTCAGTTTAAAAAATCTCCAATAGATGTCATCACAAGGTTTTTAAAATACGTAATTTTCCTCTATCACATCAAGTCAATTGTCACGGATTTGGATCTTTTTATATTGCACCGTGTCAAATTATATATTACCGTCATATTTATGCTCTCAAAATATTTTCTGGCTTAAATAAAGTTACAAAATTTGTATTATTATTTTGCTTTTTTTCAATGGATGGCCCAAGTAGGGATTTAAATAGACAACACAATTTAAAGAAGACTCTTAATAACGACGATATATGACGCGAAATGTTTTCTATTACATAACGCGATATGTTTTTTAACTGTTCGTTGCATGCTGTTCAACTAAAGATGTCCCAAATAAATTTTGTAAATCGTTGTATCATTTTATTTTCAAAAACAAGACAAACCTTGCGCGTAGCTGGCGTGGACCTACGCGTCAATTGCTTTTCGTACGGACAGCTATATGTAGCACTTTCCCGCGTCAGCCACGCTAACAATTTATTTATTTATATCCCTGACGGTTCTACAGGAAATATTATTCACAGAGAAGTTTTGTAAACAATGTTCTAAAGTCGCGGGCACAGCTAGTATACAATATATTTACTGGGCCCCTCCTTGCTATATTTACAGCTTATTCTTTAACATGTCAACTTTAGTGAAGACATACACTACAGTAAATTTATAAAAATGCTTGACTATTTATTTACAATTCGTAAATAGTCACGATTATACAGTATAGTAATAATCCGAAAGAATCTCCTATCGAAAGTTATTTCATTTATGTCAAGGGAAACAAAATTAACCCTTCATAAGTACCCAATAAATACATTTTGATTTACACCACAGAAAAGCAAGCCACGATCAAAAGTGGCAAGCAATATTTTACAACGTTTAAAGGAAAATTCCGTAATGAAATCTCCGAAGAAGACAAGAAAAGCGAAGTTTTGCTGATACGCTAAACTTTGAAGCTTTGTTAATTGTGTGGCGTATGAATGACTAACGAAATTTTCTTCTATATAGATGCCTTTTCGTTAAGACGCTTCAGGTATTTTGCAGTAGGATATGCCAACTGGGAAACTTATGACTGGCGTTGATTGTCTATACTGATGTAATAAATATATAAAATTGATAAGCGTGATTGTCAATTAGAGCTAATCTTGGGAACTACCGATTGGATTAAAAAAATATTTTGCTAGTGAGTAGCCTGGACTTTATGAAAGGATATTATTATACTATTAGTATTTATTAAAATAATAATAGGTGTATAATGTTTGAGAGTTCATTTATTTATTTATTAAAGACAGAGTGGAGAACTACTGACTAGATTAAAATTACATTATTTCGCTGTTAAGTAGCCTAGAGTTCCTGAAAAAAAATTCATTATATTCCTTGTGATGTAATAAAAGACAGTTTGACCAGATGAGGAAAGTCAATATAAAAACGATTAAATGCGTAACTTTCTGGAAAAATATACCAAACGTAAAAATTATGTACAGAGGAATTACAGAATTCATATTGGTTTACAAAAATATCCGCGATAAAATCAAGTTTGTGAATCTAGCACCGAACTCTCGCAGCGTTTGCTAGCCACAATACAAGAGCCTCACATAATCTTACTAGGATATTTGTCACCGACCGTTCACAGTGGCTTGCCAGCTAAAAAACAAGAACCTCACTATTTGTGCTAGGAAATCTAAAATAACACGCTCTTAAACACGCGTTTGTCAGTCAAAATATAAGAACCTACCTAACGAGATCGTGCTACGAAATCAGACATTAAATATTCCCAGAAACTTGCTCCAGCAGCCTTTTGCTGCATAGAGACAACGATCATCCATATTTAGAGTGCAAAATCGAATTTTAACCCCAAACAACAACCCCAAGTAACAAGTCGACTTTCAATTCCGATACAAATGTTACGCTCACAGAGAAATGTGTAAAATTTGCAATTGAAAAGGTGTTGCTCTAAATGTTGGACAAACCAATGGAGCGGTGACACAAAAGGTATGTGCTTTGCCGTGGGAACAGTTATTCTCCCTGAATTTCAAAATTCCCCACAAACAATGAAAAATCTATCCAGTGGTAGTGATCCCTTATCAGCCTATTTTTTAATAATGTACTCATTTCAAATGACATTATTCGGTGCAAAAGACTTCAATAAAGTAAATCAACATTTCTGTGCCCGAGAAATCTCAATGGTTACTGACCTTCTTAAAGTTATCAGTAGCTAGATGTGTGTAATTTTTGAACTTTAATTATGCTTAATAATAATAAGTAGTACGCTCGGCTTGCATTAATTGTGGTTAAACGTATTGCAATACCAATTTTGCGATCCTTCCTCATATTGATATATATTTAGTATAACTCCTCTAAAGTTTTTCTTCGCTAAATTAAAATGAACAATTATTTCAACCTATAAGCGGTAAAGCTAATACCATACCCTAGTGATATAGGAAAAGGAAAAATAGTTTAGGATGAAATAAGAAATGGATAATTTAAAAACTTCAAAATTTTCAGAAATTAAATAAGTGCTGCTCAACAGATTCATCGTAAGCTAATCTCTTACTTCATTTTATTTAAAGTACAGTACTGCAACCTACACTCTTACATAAAATAATAAAAAAAATCTACTAATATTTGGGACACTGCCACCACCAGTCCAGCCACACCGTTCGACTTAAATAAATCAAATTAAATCGACGTCATTATATCCCCAAACTCAAACCTCAAAGCTATTTGTCAAATCTTGTCGAATAAAATGCCTCTCTAATAATGTGACTGCTCATTTTGTATATCCGAACGAAACCAAATTACAAACCGAAATTGAGTCGAGACGACTTGGGGATTGTATTTGAAACGGTTGTCTATCATACAGAGTTATTGCATGCGATTCTGTCATAACGATGATGCGTGCCTGATTGATAGGAAATAAATATGATATTACAATATTTTAATGTATCGATGATGGATATTTTAACATCGCTGGCAATGTTCTTATTTTACGGAACAAACAGTATGAATTGGTGCTTCAATCATAAAAAGAGAAACAAGTGAAAAGTCAAAGAATAAATAAAAAATGAATTTGAGTTCCGTAATTGCCCTGTTTACAAGTTTTATTTATGACTATAAGTTGAAATGAAATGCTCGTTTTTAACAACAAAGTAATTAATTATAAAATATACCAAAACATATGCTCCAATTGATATGATTTTGACGCATTTCATAAGTATGTCTTTAATATTTCCTAGATTTTTATTTTTCGAAAATTTTCCAGTGGATATACAATTTCACATGATAAGAATTATGTTTATTTGCATATTTATAATTTATATTATCAAAACAAATAGACATAAAATCTAATAGAAATTAGCCGAATATTAAGGGGAAAAATACTAAATAATAAATAGAAAGGTGGGATTGAGATTTTTATGTGGAAATAAAATTTAGGGTAAAAAAAAGTAAAAAAATCAAAATATTTCTTCGGATAAAATTAAAGTAATACAGAAATGTTTAGGACTAAACTTTAATCTTTATGCAAATTAATTCTGAATGAATATATAACTTGAAGTCTGAACTTTTAACCTGTTTGATACTTTATTACTGCTACTCTAAGCGTTATGAGCACTTATTTAATACGAACTGCACATTGAATACATTCTCATTGACAATACGCTCCCAGTATTTACCTAAGCCCTTATACATTTCTCTTTCAGTAATTTATTTTCAAAAGTATGGTGATCTTTTAAACTTCTTCTTAATTCTCCCAGATTTCCATTCACTCACAATATTCTATTTATATAATTAACTTGTCACAATTTCATGTTTATTATTGTGTAACATAGTCTATATTTGTGTAATATATTCTATAATTACAAAAAATGCAAAGATTCAGCTTTAATAGTGAACTGATTCATAAACCAACCCTCGTCGTCTCATATGGCCATATCTACGTAGTATTTCCGGAAGGAAAATATCTTTGCGGAGTTTACTTTATTAATGTTGATATAATAGCTATAGAACTGGCGTTCATTGAATATAATGTACTGAGGTCTATTTTCCGACATTGAAAGTTGGATAAATTGCATCCACCAACTAAGGAAAAAGAGGAAGTGAGAGAATGAAGTGGCTTATGCAGATAACAATAACTGATAATGAAGAAATAGAGCCTGAAAAGTATAAAAAAGCGATATTATTTCATTAGTAAAAATATTTTATTGTCTAAACATTATTTTAGTTATAATCTACTTTATATAATTTATATTTCTCATTTCAAAAAACAAAATAATGGGATAAATTTCGAAGACCGCTTAGCTATGAAAAGACATGATATCTTATACGAATCACGCATACAATAAATATTATCTACGCTGTTTGAGTAAACTATTTTTTTCTCATTCTATAATTTTTTGGTTTAAAAATATTTCAAGTGCTTTGATTTTTATTAATATACTCATTTACAATTGATGACCCATTGACTGACGTTTACATTTTGTGCTTATGCACAAAATGTATACGTCAGTTAAAAAAAACTGTTCTAGAATTTTTTGAATACAATAAACTTAATCTGTCGTGAATCTAATAGGTCTAAAACTATTTCGTTAATCACCAATTTTCTTTTGCGTATGACTTAATGATTTTTTAAATAATTTTGTTAACATTAAATAATTAGAAAATTCCACTCCCCTAAAGGCAAAAAGGAACACTTATAGGATGTTCGATGTCCGTCTGTATGTCTGTTTCTCCGACTGTAAGACCTTTTTCTCAGGAACGCGTGGAAGTATTAAGTTGAAGTTAATATTAAATACTTAGGTTTTCTGTCCCTTAGAGCTATACAAAATTAAGCTTATATATATATTTGTCAACGCAGTAAAAACAAACTAAATACTCATATAATAACTGACCGTCAGTTATGTCGCATTTTTTGACACTAGTACATAAATCACTACCGGAAAGCAACCGGATGTGACCTATAGATTACTCCGGTTGACTTAGAATCATAAAATTTGGCAAGAAACAAGACTTTATAGAGTAAGTAAAGGACAATATGTAAAAATTATTAATTTGTAGTTATATTAAATAAAAAATTCTATAAATATGCGCCTGTGAAAGTCATAGTAGGCAATATGAGCTCTTATTTCTATATTTCTAATATCGTCTTTTTATTTATTATTTTTAATTTTTGTCATTATATTACTCATTCAATCTAAATAACCATTAACTCAATTTTTTATAACATTCACGCTTCCGAAAAAGCAAAAGTTACTCGTTTAAGGACCGATTTTCATTTTGTGCTTTGAAGGTAAAGATTTAAAATATAGAAAACGAATTTAATAAAAAAATCGTTTAGATATTACGCTGCTTATGGGCATATTCAATGAGCAATAAATTAGACCGATCCGAAGTTAGGTTTATCTGAAAATGTAAGGAAAAAGAGAAACGCAGATCCTATCCGTTTGATCTATTCAAGAAATTTCGTTCTTCAGTAAATCTTTGTGTCTTTTTCTAAATCCTTTCGTATTTTTGTAGCTTGCTACTTCAATAATGAAATCGTTTTAAAAGGTTGAAAAAGAAGTGTACACAGTTTCATGTTTACGTAGACACGGGAGTTGATTAAAGTGGTGACTATCTGGCAGAAGTTAAAGATGCTCTTATGTTTCTAGTTACGACCATTGACTAAAACTAGAACACAAGCTCTCAGTTCGACAATATAACTCATTGTGAGTAACTAAAACTAAAATTATTTCGTTTAATACGAAACTTAACTTGTTTGAAAATCTGATATGCCTTCGAAACTCATTATCCTTGGGAGTTATATTTAAGTAAAAACTATTTCATATAAACGAGTTATATTATCCTTGGGAGTTATATTTAAGTAAAAACTATTTCATATAAACTACTAATTCATGTTATTTATTTATTTCCAATTTGCGACTAAAACTAAAGTGTATACATATAATCACGTATTAAATCCAAATAAATATGTCTGTACCTGTATATAAAAAAAATTAAAATTATTTATATTATAAAATTTGAATTTAAAAATATTAACTAATATACATTAATATGTAATGTAAATAGTGTGTTTAAAATTCATTTGTTTCATATTGGCGACGTGTGTTCTCAAAAAATTCCCCGAATATACAATTTCTATATTATTTTATGTTTTGTGACTGAAAAATACGTAATAAATGTTTGCTAATTACCGTCGTTAAATTAATAATAAAAGTATTTTATGATTTTGTCAAAATACAAATTATTTTGTTTTTAAATGTAAATAGTAACAGAAATAAATGAAATACACTATCACTTGGAAAATAAAATTGAAATTCACAGATATTTGTACATGATCACAAATATTCGCACCACTCTTTCATCAAAACGATGCAATATATAACATATTCTTCTTTCCATTCGATTTTGTTATTTATTGATGATCTCTTCAAGAGTCGTATCTAAATCGCTAGATCAAATACTAAGTAGTGAAAATGCCATAATACGTTACGCTTTTTGTCGTGGCAATACAGCTGTAAGAGAAAAATAAAATACTCTCCTAATCACTTTCAATTTAGTTTAATTAATGAACATAGGAGACGCCCTAAAACTTACCAAATCAAGCATCTAATACTCCCCTGGCTTGTGACGTGCCATAAATTCAGTGTCAACTTTCCGTCGCTTTGGCAACCGAACTGATGAACAAACCGGTACCTCTAATTACCGCCATTAAGTTTAAAACTGCCGACTTTGCGTTACCGTCCCACGCGATGAGTCCATCCACGGCTTGGCCCGCGTACACCATACATCATGTTGACAAAACGAAATTGGGGGAAAAGGGAAAATAATAACGAAAACACAAATATTGGACCGACAAAATGAATGTACGGTAAATTATGTCTATCTATCCTGATGGCGGACGCCGGCGGGCGACCAGAGACCAACAAGTGGAGGGGGGAGGGTGGCGGTAGGGACAAGGGGTAGCGATGTCGTAAATCATACGTCCCGTCGATTCAACTGGTAGATTCATAAGGTAGGTGGTGAGCTTTTATTGTTTTTACATGCGTGTTTACTGGCCTCTTGAGTTTTGACAGTGGCGGAAAAGAAAAAAAAAAGATCGTGAGGTATTGAAAGAACGTAAGTGTTTATCTTTGCTTTTGTTTCCTGTCTAAACTTTAGGAAATATTTCAGTTGAATCTCGTTGAAATGAAAAATATAAATCGCATGTTAATATTTGTTTTCTAAAAAGTTATCCAATGCAAACATTTATTGCGCAAATTTTTACATAATAATTAAACAATAACAGAAATAAAGCATCAAATAAAAAAGATAACTATAATATTAAAAATAAGATAATAAGTATAGAATATAAGCTCATTCCAAGAGGAAATGTGGGTTGGTTATGAACCACACATATATTTCAAGATCATATTTCTAAAGAGCACAATCGAAGAGCGAAAGAGCAGACTGAAATTCGACACTAGGCTTAACCTAATCAGGTACAAACTAAGTTAGATCGCAAGCGTATTTTGCCACGTATTATTATAAAAGTGCCAACAATTTCAGCTGACTGGGTTTAATGGAGATGCAATTAACTAAGAATAAAAGGCAAGTCTTTTTTTTTAAAGAAAAAAATGATCGTATGGAAATTGTAAGTTAACAAAAGAATATATGCTTGGTACCCATATTTTTTCTTTCAAATTACTTTTTAAACGTGTGGCAATATCATAAATAAATATCATTATGGCATTTGATAGGTCGATACGTCGAAGGATAAATGCTTTCAGGTTTCAGTATATCTATATATAAGCAAGTGCAAATCGTTTAAAAATTAATGTTGAATAATTTAAATCTATAGTCTTTAAGTATAACTGATGATAGAATATTTAATTTACGACTATATATCAGGCATCATCCGGCCGGATTATTTGATAAATATCAACTGAACAATATTTGTAAAAACAATTAATAGTAAGTTACTCAATGCATACATATTGAAATACAAGCGAATGTGAAAAGAACCGTTAATAAAGCATTATTAATGAAAGGTGTCTATGTACGTAAATACTTATTATTATTTAATGTTATTAAAAGAGATAAGACGATAATTTTATCTAAAATATTAATAAGAATTATTAATATTTATCCTGTAATATTTCAAAATCACAACAAATTTTTCGGCTTCCCATATACAGACTGGTCCAAAAGTCCGTTAACATTTCATACGATGATAAAAAAAATCAGTTATATGAAAGAAAAAATATTTATTTATTCTGAAAGTACATAATTTGGGATTTCATGTCCATATGCGATCCTTCATTTTTTTTGACACTGCTGCAACCTGGAGCGGAAATTTTCAATGACCGACTGACAAGTATTTCGGGAAATGTTTTGCATTTCCTCGCGAATATGAGCCTTTAATTCCTCAAGAGTCTCAGTATTGCTGTTAAAGACTTTACTTTTAAGGTATCCTCAAAGGAAAAAATCCATTGGAGATAAGTCCGGGCTATGAGGTGGCCAGTTAATGTCACCTCTTTTGGATATAACTTTTTGAACATATTTAAAAACCAATAGCATGAATGCAGAAACATGAATGATATACTTAATATTTTTAAGACAAACCTACCGAACCTAAATACCATAATAAATTTTAATTAAATCTAGATTTTTTTTAAGTTTTTTCAAGCTCATGGCTGTAAAATTTAGGGGTCACATCGCCCGTTAATATAGAGCTTAACATTTTACAAAGGAGGATTCAAAATTGCAAATGAAACTTCAAGTAATTTTAAACTATCTATCTAATAATATCCGATTCAATAAGATGTGTCTACATTGCATTTTTTAAACATTAAATAATACTGTAGAAGCAATAAAGTTACGACAGACAGACAGCTGGATGTGCATGATGAAGTTATAAAGATTCACTACGAAATCCCAAAAACCGTTTAAGTGGTTATCGGAATACACATAGAACAGAGTTCCGTAGTTAATTGCATCAGTAAGTCTTGAAATCGGAGAAGCCAATGAACCGAAATAATTTTAAATGAAATTTCTAATTAGTCGCAAAATTTCTTGTACATATCTAAACCGTAGAAATTCATAGCCTCTGAAAGATGGACAGCCTAAAAGATAGACGGAAACGACGAAGTTCTAAAGGTTCCTAGTTTTACTACAGTAACCTGAAAAGAGTTTCGATTTTACTTAATATTGAAAACAAATAACGAATAATTTACAACACACATATCCACACATTACCATGTAGATAACACTATAACGTTATCGGTAAATAAATATATTAAATATATAAATCAATGGTTCTAATGTGTCCAACGTTAGAATGATTGGTAATGTTCACTTGACATTTTGTAATGATTTTATTTTATTTAATTTCAAGATTTCTTTTCAGAAAAATTTAGTTTCAACTTTTCGAATATAGAATAAGAATCAATTTATTTTTTTAAAATGTAAGACATTTTTAACTTTTTTTGTTGACGTGCGTCTGCAGTTTTGATTTATCATTTTTTAGTATTGTGCAATTCTGCCTATATTTCTTGACGTGTACATTTATTTATATTTTTAAATTTATGTTAAGTTTCACTTGCAGAGTTTTAGCATATTAGGTAGTAAACTCGAAGAGCTATGAAACTGTTCTCATAGATTGAAGAACGAATGGGCCAATATTGTACAATAAAAAAGTATTGGTCAACCTGGTAGTTTTTCCACGATAATAAAAACTCAACCCTTTTTGTTTCCTTCAAAATCAATGAATAAATTAGAAGATAACTAAATCAAATAAATTAACATAAAATATACAATTATATTCATGTAATAATATTACATTAAAAAAACGACTTAATAATAAATAATTTTTGAAAATAAATTAGTTGTCAGTAAATTTTAATGCTTTTAATGATATTTAAATTGAATTAAGACTTCAAACAATTTTTATCGTCGTTTCAAATAAAATATTATCGTAATGATAACACTTTAACTGCGCAGGTAGACTCGATTAAAGTTTTATAAAAAATACAATACTTTTGTGGCAGCAATAAAAGTAACTTGATATCATAACTTTAAAATATTGATGTCGCGATAGAAAAATACTGATGGATAATAAAAATATATTCCATTTTTTTTTTAATGGCAATATAGGATTTTATTCAACTAATTATTAATAACCACTATTAACATTCAGAAATCATTACATACTGTTATGTACTACAAATCCATGGCTTACAATATAATAATCCTACTTGCACGAAAAACAAGCAAATCAATACAGGTTGAACAAATACATAGCAGCCAGGAAAGTGACAATAAGCTCCGCAATTCCCCCCAGTCGATTAATTTACTTTATCGGCTCCTTTGAATTTCTCGACCGCAATCAAATCTTCTCATCAGGCCACTCCCTCTCTATGATGCCAGCCTTAATGACAAAATCATCGGAAGGTTTCTTCTCATTAAAATTATGAAGCTCATAAAGAATTATGCCTCTCTACTCAAAACCCCCTCGCTATAAGGAGTAACTATTCAAAGTCACGCAGGCTAATGAGAACATTCAATTCAACGACTATAACGATCTATTACCCATCCTTTCTTGAATCATATTCTCGCAAGATACATATGTCTGTCTAATAGGAACACAATATAGCTAACGAGATAATTCCAAGCCAGGCTAACGATATATATTCTAATGTTACGAGGGTGTAAGCGCCGGGGCGAGAGTCCGCCGATGCAGATAAATACAAAGTGCAAGGGAGGTACACGCCATTGCCTTCGCCGGCCAGCTTATGTAAATTTGATATCGCGAAGGGATAAACCTATGGGAACTTGGGGCATAACGATTTCCTTCATTTTTATTTCACCCCCGTCCCAGGATATTACGTTTTTGTTTTTGGTTCCTCGAACCCCTTTTGTATATATTATCGTTCATTAGTTGAATGGTAGTTGATTGTATTTATGGATTTACTGTGCCAATTGGATAGTCATAACATGACGGAATTCGTATTTCAAACATTCATTTGCGATATTAACAATGCAATTATATTAGCAATATTCGTGCCACGATTGAATGGACTTTACTTTGGTAATTTTTGCTTTCATTGGATCTGAATTATAACGGATAACAAAAAAATTAATTTCAAGGAGTTTAGATTACATAAAAAAAGAATAGAAAAAATATTAAATATTACTCTACTTAGCTCGAGTATTACTATGACAAAATTATATTTCTTGATGCCAATATTCGCTAGGGAAAAAAAGTTATGCAGGTGGAAAATTTACATTTTTTAAATATTTGCATATATTTTATATGTAGTACATATATTTCATATTTCAAACATTCATTTGCGATATTAATAATGCAATTATAATAGCAATATTTGTGCAACGATTGAATGGATTTTAGGTTGGTAATTTTTGCTTTCATTGGATTTGAATTATAATGGATACCAAAAAAATTAATTTCAAGGAGTTTAGGTTAGATTAAATAGGAATAAAAAATGTTAGGTCGACTAAGCTTGAGTATTACTATAACAAATTATATTTCTTGATGCCAATATTCTCTAGGGGAAAAAAGTATAAGCAAGATACAGGTGAAGAATTTACAATTTTTTTTAATATTTACATTATATTACCCGTAGTACATATATTTTACGATACCTGTGGTATGAATTTTACATTTAGTGAAAATTGTAGGCTGTTATCGCCATCTATTGTACTATTTCTCATTGCAATTGTTTACCTTCTCTAAGCTTATACCCGCTGATATAAATTACTGAAACAAACAAAGGAGTTACTTCAGAACGTAGATCACCTTAAATCATAAATAACATTTATTGTGTTTAGTTTTTTATCTTACGTAACAGAGGGGTTATTTTTGAGATAAAAATATAGCAATTGTTGAAAAATAAACGCATTGTGGGATCTAACAACTAAAGTGAGTTTATTGTCAGTATATCGCCCGGTGACACAATATTAGTGTAATGTACAATTTGTGTGTCAACATGTTCGACAAATACCTAAAGCATATGTTTGAACTTTGTATAAGGTAAAAAATGTTTACTATATAAACTATGATTATATTATTAGTTTTCCTATTTCTAATTTCTTCATTAAACCAAGCGACAATATATATTCCAGGAGAAATGACAAACGAATTTTGGTCATACTTGCAGAAGTTAGTACTGATTTGTTTATAAAAGATCTTTAGATATCATTTCTTTCATCCTATATGCCTTTTTCCATTTCCACTTTATTGCCTTCTGAATATTTTTTCCTGAGAATATTAGAGATCATTAAAATAAAGGATCGCACACAATTTTATGGTGAAAAATATCAGAAAATTCATTTTCCGCTATATATATATATATAGATCAGGTTTTGGTTCAGAAATATTCAAATTTATTATTACTTTATCTTTCTGCCACACTATTGGAATTTATATACTCATATGTTACATAATTTAGTAGCAAGGTTGTATGAAAAAAATTTTCATTGTCATATTTCTTGAAATTGTAAAGTGAAAAAAATAGCCAAGTTTATCACGGCCAACTGAATAAATAATCTCAAATTTCCAATATAATAAATAATGGTGAATATTTTTATTCATTCAATATTAAATGTAAGAATATCCAAGAGAAATTAAAGTTTCATAAAAATCGATGTATATTTTATTGTAATTTATTTTACAATATCTGTAATTCAAATGAAATAGAAATACTGTCGCACCTCATGCTATACATAAATGTTAACAACCATTAATTAATGATTTTAGTATCTATTTATTAATGGTGATGTATAATAACTGTTTACATTGTACGATTTTAATCTATTTATGTTCAACCTTAGTTTTGCCTTTGTTCTTACGTCTATAATTATTTTTTCGGCTTAGAAGCATACTTTTTTCATATGATAATTTCTAACTTAATAATATAATACATTTTGAAAGTTAAGTCTGTGCTCTCTTAGATTACTACGTATAAAATTTAAAAATAATCTATTACCATCTTAAAGGTAAACGTGTACAAAAAACCCATTAATAAAATTAGTAGCAGAATGCGATCGATCATAATAAATTTTTGTCCAGTTAATATTAGTGGTCGAATATGGAATCTATGTATCCTTATCTATTGTTCCATAACATGTACTTAAGGTACTGAAAACTAGATTTCCTTCTATGGAATTTTCATACGAATCGGTCAGAGTTTCTCGTAAGATACATACGAGGGTAATTTCTTAGATTTATGAATTTTTAGAAGCATGTAGTAGAAAAATGTTATTAAAATGTACCCGAGTGAACCCCTACACTTAACGTACATACGTAATGTATAATGCAAACACTTAATTTGGCGTGGGTATATTTTGCTAAAACCGATTCTACTTTATTTATTCTCTCGTTTATGGCACTTATAAAATTAGAATTTAACCTTGTAGTGATAAATCCATACATATGCTGCTAGCAAAAGGTTTCTTTTAAACATTTAACATTAATCTATCTACTCCTGCCCCATCTCCTGCTATACGGATGTCTATTGCCCGCCTAAATAGAGCAAGTCACTACGACCGAACGACTTGCTCCTATTTCCAGATATATTCTCTTTTGCTTGTTTTGTTCTCGTAGAAAAAAACAAGCCTATATTTTATACATAAGCGCTTCTATATTTTTATGGCATTTAAATAATACTCTCTTTGGATAATCTGTCCTATAACTTACGAATACCCTTTAAAAATAAAAAAAAATCTTTATACAAAATTAACACCCAATTTTCGAGCAACGCACCGCAAAGAATATTGTTCTTTGCATTCGTTTGTTGTTATTTGAAAAAAAAACATAACGTAAAAATTAACAATGTATTAAAACACAATATCATCGTAATAAAGATAACACGAGAGCCACCGCTTCCCGTAGAAAATTTAAATTTAGAATGTTAATAAAATATACATATATTTCAATACTAAAAATATTTCCATCCACTTTTTAGAATTATAAAAAGTTTAGACAGTGTAACGAAAATGTGTGACAGGAATAACGCAGCCCAACTAGGGCTGGCACGCAATGATACAATCGACCTTTTACCGATAAATTTGTCGAATTATTCTCTTGTGGCTTATAAATAATACCAAATATATCCTTAATTGTGTATAGTGATATTTTGTCTGCCATAGAAATTATCATTAAATGGTACATGCTTCACGCACACGGTTTAAATAATAATAGCCTAAAATATTATTATTTTATTTGAATCAAATGTGAACATAAATATTACAATTCCATAGTACTATACGTAAAATACTCGTAGTTTCAAAGAATTATCTACATCACAGTAAAAAAAAACAAATTTCTCGGTTCGTCGAATATATTTTTAGGATCCTGTACGGGCTGAATGGAAACTGATTGTTGACAACGTCGTCTGTACCTACGTCAATCTGAGAATTTACCTCTCTTTCGTCTACGACTTCTATTTTCCGATAAATAATGCCTAACTTTTGAACTTAATAATAGAGAAACTTGAAATACCATATAATATATAGTTCCTTAACTTAATACTAAAAATCATTTTTAAAATAACTTTAATTTGTATTTCGAATGGTCTTCCAAACATGCAAAGGGAAAGCAAAATATTTCAAATAAAATTATTTGCAAAAGAAAAATATTTCTTATGAATAAGTATGTAGAAAATCATTGACAGATCTCATTAGTCACGATTAAATGAAACTACGTGATGTATTATTATTTGTACTTCCTTTAAGTTATTTACCACGACCTAGGTTTCGTTGTATTACAACATCTTAAGGTGGGCTGTTAGCAAAGATCTGCAACTAATGCTGACAGGTTCATGCGGACAGGTTCATTCTGCAACTAATGGACAGGTACATCTTTGCTAACAGCCCACCTGAAGATGTTGTAATACAACGAAACCTAAGTCGTGGTAAAGAACTTAAAGAAAGTAGAAATAATACTACATCACGTAGTTTCATTTAATCGTGAATAATGGATTTTTGCAAAATTAACGACAAATATATTCAATATCAATCAAGATTTCATTGAATAAAGTATAAATCTGGTTTAATTTTTTTCCTGTATAACAGCGATTTGGTCTACCATCAAATTGATTATTTTTGGACCAATTTTGTTAACATATCTAACTCAAAAAATACATTGTATAAGAAGCTGCAATTCGTCTGTAATATTTTTTATTTCTGCTGTTTAAATTTAAAAAAATACTAAACACAGGGAATAGAAGATATGTTTAAAAAGTATGAAATATGTAATCAAGGTCTTTTTGAGAAATTCCTGTTATTTACCTCATGTGAAAGACTTGCAAAGCACTATATTTTTATAGTTAAAATAACAGCTGTATTAGCAAACACTGTAGTGGAAACACTATGAACTATCAAATGTTTAAATTCTTATATCTACGTAATTGTATGTGGAACCATTTGACAGGTTTATTTTTCTTTCTTTTTTATCACATTGTCTTTTTATTTTACTAGAGGTAGGTAAGTATTTTTTTAATTAATTTTGTGTTTATTAACTCATGCCTACTTTACTTTAATGAATACATGATTACGGTTTATCTCCCATTAGGTTGTTTCCATCGCCACCCATTAAATTATCGACCTCATATCCGTACGCAGTAATCAGAAACGTTTATCATTATTAGATACGTTTATGCTTCATCTTAAATTTTACGTAATATTCGATACTTACCTAAAATAAAAAAGGTAAACGTGACAATTATATTATACTGTCTTTATACATAGAAATTAAACTCTATAAAAAAAATGGTCTAACTTCATTTTACTTTTTTTCAGTGCTCATAATTTTAAAGTGGTTAAGAGCTTCGTTTCATGTCGATATAATTTTTGTAAACATCAATACACAGACTCACTTTTTGCTATTACCGAACTTTAAATATTCATACAAAATATTTTTTTTTTAATTTCTGATTAATTATGGAAAGACATTCTGGAATTTTGTGACAACAACTCCTATAAATCATCTGTTCATTAACAAACTTTTGATCAAAAAACAAGACGATAAATCAGCCTTCAAATATGATGACGATACGAATGCAAGGAGTAATAAAAAATAAACAAGATTAACACAGTTTTCATAGTTTTAAAAATTGATTAAGCGTTTTTCTTCCAATGCTTCGAATATCTATAAGTACTCTGTTAATCTTTCAAAGATTTTTTTCAAAACGTATGACTTATCGATTAAAAATAAATTCTTTAAATTTAAATAATAAATGAACTGTTTAAATTTAAATTTTCAAAAAGCATTAGATGCCACGTATTCATACGCTTCTCAGTAGGGGATATTCAAGTGCTTTCCCTGAAAGTTAGGCATCTATAATTTAAGACTATATAACCTTAGAAACAGACTACGTGTAATCCTAAATTGAACTAAGTAGTTTACGCTTTTAATTAACAAAGACCTAAGTCATAAATTATCACTCTAGCTCCACTCAAGTCGAACAACGGCGTATTTTTGAAAGAAATTTTATTAAAATTTAATTAAAATTAGATATCTGTGAAGTACTAAAATAATTACGTCTCAAAAGTCAAATAATATTTCATATCAAGCTTGTTCAAGTCCCTAAACCTTTCGTTTCTATTTGTTTATTTAAAAAGATAATAGTCTAAAAAGTAGGCAAATTAAACGATAAATACAAATTATGTTAAAGTATAATGCATGTAAAAAATAAACAAGGAAGACATTCTAATTCAAATTGATAAAGTAATAATCATGAACAAGCAATTTTATAATTGCATTTCTGAAGTAGGCAATGGAGTAGAAATAAATTATTAACATTGAGCGCATGTAGCAATACCGCAGTGATCAATTCAAGCGCATGAAAGACTCTGCAGAATAGATAGCAAAATAAAATACGATTTCTTCACCTCTGTAAAAACTAAAAACTGAAGATTATAATGATAAATTTAAAATCATGTGTAATTAAAACGATATTCTTGAAAGTTGAAGGGAAACTACATCCGGCCATGCCCATCATAAAATATGAAAGAACTAAATAAGACGAAGAGAAGATAGTTTGTTTTCAAATTTTTGAAAGTTTTCTATAAAATATTATGAGGGTGATGAGCTGATGAATGTTGAAGGGAACTACATCCAACCATGCCCATTATTAAATGTGAAGAAACTAAATAAGGCGAATAGAGGATAGTTTATTTTCGAATTCCTTGAAGTTTTCTATAAAACATTGTGAGGGTTATGACATATTTAATAGTTTTGTTGAAATATATTTATCGGTATTATATTCCTCAAGTCGTATGGCAGACGAATATACTTTGTTAATATTATTAAAAAAAAGAAATACTTTTGCATTTATCTTTGCAAAATTGCACGCTATTATTATTTTAATTATAGAATTATTTGAGTTCAACTTTTTGAGACGCACTGACTACACCAAGTTTATCTTTTAGGTAATAAGATAGCAAAAAGCTGATGTTTTTTTAGTATGATATTAATGTACGATAAAGAGTTTTGAAAATTTGGTATGATCAGTTCAAAAAGAGATTACCTGTCTATTTACGTGGAAAAGTTCACTTTCGGTTCACGAGCAGATTTTAGGCTTTCTCCACATAACTGAGCAGTCGATTAATATTAAATTTGTTGTTATTACCATTTAGTTAAATATCATGAGTATATAGGTTAATTAAAAATAAGTGAGTTAGCTTCCAAATTTAAGATAATGATAGGAACGGAGTGGAAATATCTTCATGTTTCTTTTGCTCTATAGAAACAACGGGCATTATTAAAAATTATTTTACAATTTAGTGTCGACATCCATGTCTAAACGTCATGATTATAGATTTATATCTCGGTCAAAATGTAAGAACTGCCAATTTTTTTCCCTTTGCTTGTATCTTGAAATATTAATTATTAATTGAAATATAAATAATTTATAGAATATTTATATCCCTTTTTTTCGTTAAACGAACAAATTTTTAAAGTTTACTTGAATAGATTCAAATTAAAGAAGTTTCAAAGCAACTTGAAATCCTGCAAGTAATCTAATATATGCATAAAATGAATACCTCCCAAATTATTGTCGTCAAAAGTTAAATTAATAAGTTAGTCTTATAGCATATTCAATAGGAAATAATTTATTAGCATTATATTAGCATTTCTCAGAAATATTTTTTGAAGTCGCTATATTTTCAAGTTTTCCCAATGTGATACAAATTTACTGAAGCTGTACCTGATGCAGGAACATTAATTAACAATTTCAATATAGCTTCTCATTCAAAAAGACAATTAACTCAAAACAAATAAAACAATTAATTTTACAAAGGAAACAAAGCTAACCGCGCAAATACACAAATAAATGGAACAAAGAAAGGTCCCGTCCCTCTGAGGCTTAATTTCGTTATAAATATTCTCCAAAATCATTTACGAAATTCTCCAAAAAACCTCCCTCCAGTCACTCGGTGATCTGAAATGAACATTTACCAATCCAAATTAATTATTAAGCCAATTAATCCAGTAACTCAAGAGTTTGCTTTGCCCGGAGACCGTGGAGCGAGTGGTTCCACGGAAAAGTTCAGCTCCCATTCACGGGCTGATACCTTCGCGAGAAATTTAATTTCAGTCCTTAATTGCAGTGAAAAAATATTTACTAAATTTTACGTCAGTAAATTAAGTTTTCGTTAAAAAAATCCGCCGGCGGCGAGTTTATTTATTTTGATTTGACTTCGTGTCGTTACGTATAATTGAATGTGCGGATAGTTTAAAATTCACTGTTTGATTAAGTTTTAAAGAGATACGTGGATTTTAATTTTTTTATGATGATTAGTCCTGAAAATTAATAATATGTCACTAGTATTCAAATAGGTTCATTATTTGGAGCAGTGGGCTACTCATATTACTAACGTATTATTTAATTTATTATTCGTTGATAACTTTAATAATTGAAAGCGTTAAAAGTTTTTGGACACCAACTGATCAGGAATAAATAATTATCTTAATAGAATTTAAATTGTATAACTTGCTTTCATTTTCGAAGTTGGCTTTGGCAATAACGAAATAAATTAATAAATTATATGTGTCTGTGTAAAACGTCTTATAATATCATGAGTCATATGTGAATAAATAGAAATGGAGACAGAGTAGACCTTCAATGACAGTCACTAAAAGTATTCTGCAATATACAACAGTATGCAGGTTTTACAACGGCCTGTCTAACGATATATTTATCACAACATTCTATTAATCATAATATTACATTCTATTAAAACTCCGTCACGATTTTTATGTAATTCGCATGATATTTACCACCATTATTTTTATGAAAAAAATTTGGAATTTCATTAAAATACTGTTGCCACGTAAAATTAAATATATATATTATTCTAGCATACGAAAAAAATATTGACTGAAATTTAACTGAATTATATTAATATCTTAGTATATTCTGACATTTTAATGGAATTTTAGAACCTGAAACTAATATAAAGTAAGAAGAGAGTAAAAAAAGACCAAACGAACATGGTCACACCATAACCGCATGCACGATGAGATTAAAATAAATAAATAACATCACAATCCGTATCGACAGTATATATACACAGGTAAATTTTGTGATATATTCTCTAAAATATTTCCTTTTTCTATACATATAAAATAAAACATTTTTCCTAAATGTGTATTATAAAAATAAATAATTGTCATCGCCAACTTACCACAGCAATTTTATCATTGTATGATTAATTTAAAATTATGCCATTATTAAAACTTGCAACAATTTCCTTAAAAATGCATGTATTCATTCCATTTAAAACCTTGTAGCCCAAAAAGAAAATTAAGAAAAACTCTTACCAAACTAGAATCTATTCCAATTCCTGTTAATTCCTTCTAAGTTTCTTTCCAACTTGTTTAGATCGATTTGAATATCATAATTATTTTTAAAGATTTTATGTATTTTCCTAATTCTTTACGTCATTAGGTTCCATAACATCTTTATCGACCATTTCTTAGTGAAATTATTTTGACGACGAAGCCTGTTGTATATACCTAAATAAACAAATCACATTTATTTATATGCTACCAAAGTCTTCAAACAAATTCGATCGCCATAATAAAATTCCATCATCGTAATCCTTCGGACTAATAATAATTCGTACACTACCAAAGTGTCACAATTTTATTTTATTACCCAGAGTAAGGGTGGCACTACCCTCCGTGACTACGGCTGTATACATTCCTTATAATTAAAATTTTCACTCAGTATAAAATATTCATAAATGTCCATTAAAGTGTACGTCATATAATTTCCCATGTGAGATAGCAATATGTTGCCCCATAAAATTGTATATGACGATATTGCGTTTCTTTGCTCGATAGTATTACTTTATGAGTATACCGCGCGTGGTATAGTGGAACGCGAGAATGAAAAACTTCATTTATTCGTAAATAAGTCATAATTTTCTTCCAAATTTTGTTATTAAGGAAAAAGAAAGTTGTACTGAATTTCAAATGAAAAATAATATTCTTCTAAAATTTATTATTTAAACAATAAAATTCACTAAATTTCATTGATGAAGCAGAATACGTCTAAAGAAAAATAGTCCATATGAAAATTACGAACAAAAAAATCCAAAAGGGAAATAAATCGTCGTAGAATACATTAGATTAGGGCTAAAATTTGGGCAAAAAATATAACGCAAAATAGGAAAGCATGCCAAATTATTTAATTATAATACATGAATAATGAAATAATGTGACATAAATGGGTTACGTCGATAAAATATTAGACTAAACTATATACTGCCTTAAAAGTATTAGATAATAATTTGTACGTCCCTGTTCGTCACCATATTCGCCGGAAAATAGTGGTAGCAATTCAACTTGTTTAATTATTTAAATATGATACATGAATATTGAAGTAATGAAAAAATGTGACAAATGTGACATAGATGGGTTACGTCGATAAAATATGAAATTAAACTGTATACTGTCTTAAAGGTATTAGATAATAATTTATACGTCACTGTTCGTCACTATATTCGCCGGAAAATAGTGGTAGCAATTCAAGTTGTTTAATTATTTAAATATGATACATGAATATTGAAATAATGAAAAAATGTGACAAATGTGACATAGATGGGTTATGTCAATAAAATATGAAATTAAACTTTATATTGTCTTAAAGGTACTAGATAATAATTTATACGTCCCTTTTCGTCACAATATTTGCCGGAAAATAGTGGTAGCAATTCAATTTGTTTCTCTTCTTGTGTCATTCATTTTTCACTTTAAAAACGTTTACATACCTGCTATCAATTAGCGGTAAAATTATCCTTTTGATTGAGGCATCATTCTAACCAATATATTGAATCATAGGAGATCTCGTTTCTTTTTCTGTCGAAGTGATACTTTTTATGACGCAATGTAATGTGTATCGACTTGGCTAGCATTATTTAAATATAAAACGACAATAAAGTAACGGAGGATGTAGTGCATTACCCTCATTATAGTATTAGTAATATATTTTTTAAAGCAGCGTTTCTTATTGTATACTAATGATGTATATTATCTACATCAAATTCACGTAGTAAGCTTTTGTACTTCATTTCTTATTCAATTGTTGACTATGGGTTAGTCTAAAATATAGGAAAAACATAGAAATGACTAAATAAACAAATTTATACTCCAAATTTGTTATTTTTTCAAACTAAATAACGTATATCGTCTTTTGTATGAGTAGATAAATATATATATTTTTTATATCGATATAATTAATTTTTATATAAAAACGGAGAGAATATCAAAAATATCTTAATAAAACTTAGTTACAATCCCAGAAATCTTATATGTACTAACACTAGGCATATTTGAAAGCGATAAATTGAAGCATATTCATATTGCTTGATATACTTTTAATTACTACATTTTTGTTTCATTTATCCGGTAACATCTATTTATAAATTCTAGCTCAGTAACAATGTACTAAGCAAGTTCGTTTAAGACAAACTAACATTCAATATGATGGAATAAACAATATCAAAAAGGAATTTATGCAGTAGAGAATATAATAAAAAATTGTGAGGAGACATAAACAACCCAAACACTCTACGACCTTAATTACAAAATCTTGAAATGAAAAGACCGAACCCAACCGGTTAAGTAAATACTATGCACGTATTATTAGGGTTGAGTTGTTAAAGAAAAGTAGACAAAATTTAACAAGATTCAAATTATATATCGTGGTCAATATCTAGTTAATTTGTAGAGAATTCTGTTAAACTACATTAAACTATCCAATTAGGTAAATTGAACTTCGGAAAGATATCAATCGGAGAATCTAACTCGGCGGTGTACTGTTCGGGAAATGTTGCCATATCTTGTCGTCCAAAACACCCCAGTATCTAAAGACTAAAGTTTTCAACCAGTGTGTCTTGCCAGCTCTGATATACGGAAGTACAGTGTGGCCCATTACTATTGGCCTTATAAAAAGGCTCCACCTTACTCAGCGGACTATGGAAGAGGCTGTACTCCGGGTTTATCTACGATATACGATACATAAAGTGGAATTCCCCAGGAGGACTAGGGTGACCGAAATAGCTATAATCAGTAGGCTAAAGTAGTTATACAGAGCACAGTACCAAAAATTGCTGTCGTTCTCAAACGGCGTATGAACCTAGTGGACAGATGAATCGATAAAGACCGCGGAAATCCGTCGAACGTAAAAAGCACGAGATTGATTTTTGTGGGAAGCTATGGGGGTGACTCTTTTTCATCAGTGGATATCTTCTGACTGATGGAAAAGATATTAAATTGGAGGTACGTATAACCAAAAGTGCTGTTACGAATAATAGTAAGGGACCACAGAAAATGGATCTTCGTCGTATCCTTTCTCTTCTCTGCCACAGCCTCAAAGTTTATATTGGCTTAAACCTACTTACATGAAATTTTGCAAATATGTTAAATAAATAGAGTTATCAGTTAAAATGTGGCAAAATGTTAAAAAAAAAAGAAATTTTCTTGATATACGTTCACGTACATGTAAAATGGAGATGAAATTTTTTTTCACACATCTCATGAGTTTGGACAAAATTTTCAAAACTTATATTCTATTTACCATTTTCCATCTACCGTTTGTGAAATATTAATTTACAAAGTATTTAACAGTGTGTCTGTACTTTTATAATTTTTCAACCATCGATCTGCCAAACAGGAAAATTTTAGGTAGAACGTTTGTTTGGAACTTTCAATTAAAATTTTTGTACTAATTTAAGACTATTTTAGTACAAAGTGTACTAAATTTTCTTAGTCAATTAAAAAAATTAATACAATATAATATTTTATACAATTGTTAAAAAGAAGCATTTGTGATATGCAAATAACCATAAATATTTAAACAAGGCATATTTAACTTTATTATGTACCTGTTCAATCAAATTCAATCTGTGAAAACTAAAACAAAGAAAATGCCTCTCCCGTTTTTCCAGCAACACTATCGTTTTGCATTCGTCTGTCCAACTCCGCTTCGCCTGCCGTTATTAAACTACATATTACGTAACAAAATATTAAATAAGATATATGAGTTTAGATAATTCATCCTTAAACAATAAAGCTGTATTGTTGGTGCGGTCGCTATTATGTCACTATCTGGATATATTTTCCGGCACATCTTACGACATACTGGATGATAACCAAACTTTAATGATATCGTGTAATATATTACAATCTGGACCATTATTTGGACGCAAGATTGAAGCTTATAGGCTTAACGCCATTTTTTACATACGTGTAATAAATAATATAGTAAACAACATTTAGGTGTTAATGTAAACAATATTTTGAGTCAAAAAAAATTATTGAAACGTTGCTACTCGAAGTAGATGCGAAAGAAATAAGCGAATACAAAAGGTAGCGAATAATAATGTGAATATACCTCGATAATATTAATTTTTTTTTTGTAAGGACGTGATTATCAATTTGTCCCTCATATTTTTGAAGTTTTTATACTAGGAGACCCAAAATACTTATGGAAATAATCGGCCATCTGATTTTCTGTTTGTAACAGTCGATAATTTCTAAAAAGGGTAAAGTTACATTATGAAAATATGTCAAGTTTTAATATTTATATTAACGGATATATATATATATATATATATATATATATATAAAGGAAACTTGGAAAATACAAGAATATGGAAACGAAAAGTTTGACTGTACTTTTATCTCTGAAACTATAATTCCGAAATATGAACATGACTTGATGTTTGTGTATATGCATGTAATACACACTTAAGTTATAATTAGAAATAATTACTATAGAAGAATATTGAACAATTTGTACAATGATTTTCTTCCATTTGGTAAAATGTTAAAAAATAACCCTAATACCGTAAATGCAAAAGTGACTTTCTTTGTTTTCAGAATTCTGTGGTTTCACACCACAAATTTAACGTAAAATTAGTTAATGTAAAAGGGATTTTAGTTTATTATTAAAATAACAATTTTTTTTTTCAAACTTTTACATTACATATTTATTCAGACATGAACAGAAGTTTGCAGGGTTTAATTTCAGGAGTCGCGTCTTATACATAACTTCTGAAGCTAAAAAATAACAACAAAAAAAAAACAAAAAAAACTAACAAAAATTAGAATAAGAATAAGCACTACATATATAAACAATCAAATTACACAAAACAAAATTATTAAACACCGTAAAAAGTACAAAAATTTATCGACTTTTTTAACTTCTTTCCGCCTACAGAAATAGAAGAAAAACTAACAATTTTACATGTAAACATTTCCTTCTGTAACTTTTTATTTTATGCCCATATGTAGGTGATTAATTTACAACTAATAAAGTATATGCTATTAATACGTCAATATTGTCTAATAATTTAATTTATTATTATTTAAAATGATTAATTAATAAATATAACTCATTATTGATTTATAACTCCATTATTTTATATAATTTGAATGTAATTTGGTCATCATTTATAATTACACCCACTAAAGAAATCGCGAAAAGTTCCTTTCGCGATTGGTGTCATTTTAAGTATTATAAGCTAATGTATATTATTCACAAAAACATAACTTGATGAATTGGATACGTAGCACGTATCCATTTCGACAGGTGACAGAACAATTCGACAGGTTCAACAGGTATGTTATTCGAGATCATTAAAAAATAATGGTCAAACTGGCATGCCATTATATACAAACAAAATCTACACCAGCTTTTTAATTGTTGATTTATTTCTTAAGTCACTGAGAAGTCTTTACATCTGTATGATCTTTATAATGTATTGATTTTTGTTTTTTATGTATTTTAAATTAAACTATGAAATTAAATATTAGCACTCTTCACTGCAAGAGCTCCCTAAACATCTAGGCACTTAAATATTTGAAGATACATACTCGTAGTATTTCTATTAAACTATTTACAAATATCAATTTTTCATATTGCTTACCTATCTTTTACAATGGTAAAAACGTGGTACGTGGTGCTATAATTTCCCTAAAACCTTTGCGTAAGCTTCTAAAAATTCTGATTTTTTCATGATTGAAGGTTGAGTAATTTTAGTGATAAGTAAAGATATATTCCTATTGTATATTTTTCAGTTTATCTCTGAAGTTTATTTCCTATCTTTTAAACTATACCCCATACCATGCATGGAATTAAAAAACCTGAGTGATGTTACAAGGTTTCGTTTTTTAATTCTGAGATACAGAACCCTTAAAACTGATAAAATTATGAGGAGTATTTTAATTAACTGCATGTATTTTGAAACAACCTGTGAAAAGTTTAAATGCATACTTATTAGGTCACATAAAAAAAACACGGAAATAAAAAAAATATCTATGTATTTCATTACGTTTGTTTGCTTCGGGGACCTATAAAACGGTGGCACTCCAAGGCACGTGTATATTATTCATACGTTCTGGTGGATAACAATTAAATGACAGATATGCCCTACTATATACCTAATAAATGTTCAATGTGCTTGACCGGATGTCGAACTATAGGTCCTGGGCACATATTCTATCCATAATATATGGTAAGTAGGTACCTACGACTGAGCCGACATGAGCCAGTCATAGGATTACATAAACCGGTACTATATTTGGGAAATATTATTGTCTATGATAAATTATATCAGGATTAAATTAATTATTATACAAAACCAATTTTTCAAAACCAAAAAATATTTGGAACCATAGAAAATATTCATCGTAAGATGGGTATCTTGGTTTATAATCGGTCATTTACACTTGCTAAATAAATTAAAGTGGTATATTTTTAATTAATAAACTATTTGGAATATACAGTGTAAAAAACTGCTTTTGAATTTCCTATTACTAAAAAAAAATAAATTACAACAAATTCTATGAATTCATAGGTATTTTTAAAAAATGTTACGTATACTATCTAGACTTCCACAGCAAACCCCAGAGTGATCAGATGTATTAATGGAGTCATTCGCATTTTTATATGCCTGCGGTTCCATTATTACTCACTTTAAGTCGGTGACATCTACTTCTTATAATAAAGTACTATGCTTATCGCCACTCTCTTAAAGACATATGCAGGTAGGTTAATAACTATATTAATTATGATTTTAAATACACGTTTTATTCTCTATCAACTAATCTTTTAATTAACGAAAAATTAAATATTCACTCCGTTTCATGTTATTTTAAGTAGGTTAAATAACATTATGGTACCACTACTGGGTTCATTTTTATTTAGAAAATTAACACTGAACATAAAATAACTGTTTTAGGTGACCTGTATATTTTATAAGTCGAATCTGAAAATTAGATTTATTTTAATTCGATAAGTATCCTCACATATATTTATATATATATATATATATATATATATATATATATATATATATATATATATATATATATATATCCTAATTTATGCATACTAATATATACATATATACTTATCTAATTATAATAACATTTAATTAGATAAGAATCCTAATTACTTAACTTATAAGGAACCATTCATCAGTAACATTTATTTAAATAAGTTTGAAGACCTCGTTACGATTTTCTTAGTTTTTTTAAATACATAGACATTAAAAACAAATTCATTTTTAAATTAACTAATGATGCACATATATCACTTCTCATCATGTCTAGAGCTAGTCTCCAAAGTAAAAATCATAGCTCAAAGTGATACACATATGGTGTATACAAATATACAGGCCAGCATCCAAACAAATGCGTCATGATTTTTAGAGTAGTTTCTATGACAATATCATAAGCTTGAAATATCTTAATATATCCCAACATTCACTTGAGTGGTTTAGTTCATATCTTCATGGACGCAGGCAATATGTTAAGTTGTCAGATACGTATTCTGAGTGGATTGATCTCACAGCTGGTGTACCTCAAGGTGGAGTTCTATCTTCTCTCCTCGTCTCAGTATTTATTGATGATGTTATCTAAACTATTTCTAGCAATTATCATCTTTATGCTAAAGATCTACAAATCTATGGGCACTCGAACCTCCATTCCTTATTAAAAACCATCGATATCCTTAATCGAGATCTCGTTTCAATTGGTCAGTGGGCTCATGAAATGGGTCTTTTGGTTAACACAAGTAAGTCACAAGGTATTATCATTGGTAGGCAAAGACTAACTTTTAAAGTAAACCTACCTAGTTTATCGAAATTATTACTAAATAGTACAATAATACCATACACGTCAACTGTTAAAAACCTGGGCCTACTGATCGATTAAAATCTTAATTGGCGGCTTCAAGTAAATTATATTAGTCGTCGTGTTTTCAATAGGATACACTCTTTGAAATGTCTTCAAAATTTCTTACTGACTAAAACGAAAATCTACTTTAATCAAACACTTTTATTACCATTAATTGATTACGGAGCTGTGTGCTATCCTGATCTTAATTTAAAATATTTGAGCAAGTTGGAACGTCTTCAAAATTTGTGCATTCGATATATCTTCGGCCTCAGAAAATATGATCACATTTCGGAATACAGGTCACTTCTCAAATGACTGAAGGTCGTCAACTTAACATACCTACACTTCTTTTTAATATATTAAAAAATCCTCATAGCCTAAATTATCTTAGTGGCAAAAATTAAAAGATTTGTCTGCTCACGGCCTTAGGCTACGATCTGAAAGTTTACTCACCCTACTAAACATCAACTATTTAATAAAAATCCTTAACTATCCAAGCGGAAAAAAATTGGAATCACCTGGATCCTAACATCAGGAAAACCACGTCTCTAAATATTTTCAAAGATCGAGTGAAAAAGTCCTGCCTCTCCTGAAACCTCTTCCTTTGTGTCGTTGTCCTTTCCTGTCTTTCCCATTCCAAATCATGTCAATAGTTTTTTATTTTACTTATGTATTTTTTTAATATAAACAATTTTTATTGTAAACTCTCTTACAGTTTACCAACCAAATTTCAATACAAATTGTTATGGTTGACTGGAAGAGTTTACTGATGCAGAAATAAGTCCGCCCTATGTACTATACACACAAGTTTATAAATAAATAAATAAATAAGCGATTCCTTTTTTAATAAACCCACGAATTATATTCTGATGTTATTTATTTTATTTGGTAAAAAAACATTATTTTTTGGTAAAAAAATAATCAGCGGACATGACAAATAAAATAAATAATAAAATTACAACACATTACTATGAAAACTTTAGATGCTGGAATAAATAAATATAGATTCATTGACAAGCAGATAGGTACAACAAAAATTTTGATAATAAGATTATAACATTCTATCGTAAAAGTTATGAAAATCTTAAAAGACTCTATCATAAGTACAAATGCAATTCCCTTAAAACGAGATGTAGAACACAATTTCCATATTTAAGCTTTCCTCTCCAGCGAATGTCGTCATTTTCACAAACACTTTTATAGTTCATAACGCGTAGTGGAAATGCAAAACTGTTACATTATCTACTTATATCGCGCACCATTCGCTGCTTTTAAATTTGTTAAATTATTTACAAGTCAGCGCATTCGAGCCGGGCAAGTTCGTTGTACGAAGAAAACTTGCTCAGAAACTCAACGCGATTTCCTGCGGTTGGCAACGTCCTGTCTGCCTATCGCTTGGAAGCGATGCGGTTTTCTTAAGCCGATTTTCAACAGTTTCAATTTCCACTTAAATATGTAATAACATGCTTATTTTAATCTCATATTTCATCAAATATTTGCACGTGAGAAAAATATCAAGTTTAAATGTAAACTTCTATACTTTGATACAATTTTATTTTAATGAAATTTAACTGCAATGAGTACGTATAAATTTTCATTTATTTTCTAATTTTCAAATATGAAGTTGAAAAATATTTTCATTGAATTATTTCCCTCATCTTTGGAATTTCATTTTATTTTAGGGATTTTACCTCGTTTATCTGTCTATCCATCGTTCTGTCATCAGGATATAACTTTCGCATGGTTTGCTGTAGATTTACGTGATTGAAAATGGAGATTGAGATTTTTTTGAATTCGCAATCAATAAAATGTTAGCAATAATAGATTTTGGGTTTCATGTATCATTCGCAAGTCGCTTTGTTTATGTGTACATATTATATAATGTAATCAAATGGAAGTTATTCTGACGTAAATGTATATATGGTACGTATATCAAATTAATTTTTTCACTGCTATTTAGTTTGAAAATTTTACTGTCGATAATTAGTCTAAAATATAAAAGATGTCTTTTTATATTTTAGTAGCGATTTTAGTCTAAAATATTAACTCAGTAACAAAATAATCAGTTATATATCGATTATTATAAACATATAATATACGACAATGCGTGATCAACCTTCTGTTAAAACAATTTTAATAATTCAATATCAGTTTTTATAACGAAGAATAGATACACGCACGATTGGGTTTTGGAAAGTCATGATAGCGTAAACGCTAGTATAGTTATGTGATAGCTTTTTTCCCAAAAACTTTGAAAATGGTAAATATTTTTATATTTTAAGATTAAGCATTACTTGTTGACTTTGTCACAACCACAAAGAGATTTGGATTTTGTTCGTTCCTTTTATACAAAATATAAAATTAAAAATTGTACCGTTGACCTTTTTTCGCTTTCTGAGAATCATCCCAAATACATCCCGAATATATTACGTAGCTCCATAACCTCACACTTGTAAGTATTGTATGTGTATCAATGTGTTATACATACATACATATATGAGTGTGTGTGTATGTATGCATATACATACACACACACTCATATATATACGTATATATATATATATATATATATATATATATATTTATATATATATATATATATATATGTATATATATATACGTGAGTACGTTTATATATATACATATATAAGCCCAAGATATGTTTAAGTTATTCGTTGGCATAGCAGTACTACAGTTTTCACATTAATGTTAACTATAATAAATGTAAGTCCTAAAATATAAACAATTTTAGATACAAAAGAATCAAATTATTTCTCCGCACATAAATTTATTATCCAAATTGTTATTCGATTATTGTTCATTTGTATTGGATTGTGAAATGCAAAATTGTATATATTAAATAATTGTACAGACAGCCTTGTTATTCAAAACCTTGAGCTGTTTAATAAATTCCACTTTGAATCATACACAAATCGATGAAAATATTAGACTTCAGAAAATTATCATCTAGAGAGCATGTTAAACATTAAGGTGGAACTATAAATACAGCAGAAATTACCAACATAATTAGAGAAAAGACCAAAATATGAGAAAAGACATGGTTTTTTAACTGCCTCATAATAATGTGCTCTTTTTTTTCTAAAACGACGTTTATATAAATAAACAAAACATACATATGCTTTATTTCTCAAACTGTTATTCTCAAATTTCACAAATAATTATTTAGATGCGTGACATTTACATTTTGTACACAATTCAAGTAATATGTCACGAAGACAGATAATAAACACTTGCTTCATATGATATATTACCATTCGCACAACTCCGCAAAAAAATAAAATTTTCTCCATGTAATAATAGTTGTCTACTGAATACAATATAAACTTGTACAGTGACAATTTATTCCTGTGAAGGTGACTTTACTAACTCAGAGTTAAAAAAATTACATGGTGAAAAAGAAAATCGATCTTTGCATGATAAACGTGCGTTTTCATTTATCATTACATTGTACTAGTTTATGTTAAATGGAATAAGATGAATCTGAAGAAGTGTTTTGGATATTACGTGTTATTAATGTATCAAAATCGAGAATGGACAAAATTTTAAGAAGATGGGTTTCTCTTTATAATTCTAACATCTATCTCACCACCTACATTTATCACTATGGCAAAATTCCGATCTTCACAGCTCAATTAATTTCAAAGCTTAATATGTCGGGGAAGAAACTTGGGTCTTATCACTTTCGATCCATAGATCTAATGTCATGGAAATAATATGAAATGTATCATATAAGTTTAAAAAAAAACCCATAAAATTTAAGTCAGTAAGTTAGTTATCGAACTAAATTTCATTAGAATTATTGTAAGTTTCATTCGTTAGTAGAGAAGTTAATAATCGGTATAAAAGAAAGAATAGTAAGATAATAAGAAGATATAATTCGAATAATATGCGCACTAAAAGTATAAAATAATTTAAATATGAGTACTCTATTGTACAATATTGTTTCCAAACATGCTTTTAATGCTAGATATTTTTAGATTAGTATTAGATTTTTAGATATTTAGATTTTTAGATTAAACGATAGATCACCAAGTTTCACGATTTAAGTTGGCAGTACCCCAATAAACACCAAGACTTAGGACCAGCAATCCGAAGTTCGATGACAGAGTCTCTGTTTAAGACCCACAATTCAAAAACAGCAGATCCTCAAGTCACACAATTTAGACACGCAATAGATCAGGATTAAAGTGTTATAATTCAAAGTTTAATGATGAAATTTCTACTTGATATGAACAATGTTAATTTAAAAATATAACCTTAATTTTCAGGGTTAAAGCAGGCAGTACCTCTACAATATCAGGCCTGAAGAGATGCAATCCTAAGTTCCAGAAGAGTCTCTGTTTGAAACCCAAAATATTAATTTAAAAACAGCAGATCCTCAATGCTCACAGTTTAGACAGGCAGTTTCTCTGCAGCATCCAGATTGAGGAGTTTCAACCAGAAGTTCAATGATAGTCTCAGCTTGAGACTCAAAATACTAATTTAAAAAGAAATAGTTCCTGAAGTCTCAGGTTTTAATCATTCCTTATCCTTAAAACAAGAACTGATGGGTTGAAACCCTAAGTTAAAAATAACATGCAAATAGCCTACAAATCTCACGGTTCAGGCAGGCATTACACTTACATCATCAGAATTCATGGGTTAACAATTTTAATTGTCATTCCGTTGTATTTTCATCGGAACTGAATACGTGTGCGAATTTTCATGAGAATCAGTTAAGAAAAAATATTCGTAAAATTTTAATCAACTACAATAAAATACGGAAATTATATAAAATTATTTAAAAACGCCGCTTCATGCGTTCGTATTTACCTACCTATTTAGTATGTCTCTTCATCGTTTACATCAATGCAAATCAAATGAGCGCAAACTTGATGAGTTAATTTCTCATCACAGAAGAGCTCCTGTTACCATCTTTAGACTCCATCCTTGTACCCTGATTTTGCTAAAGAGTAAATATATGTCACCTTTAGGTATCTTATTACATTGTCACTAGACCTAAATTATTCAAATGTGATCACAGCATCTGTGCTGTTCAGTATTGAGGAATTATATGGCGTACCTTCAATTTCCATGGTTAAATTCTCATAGGATCATACTGGGAGTAAACCCATTATTTTCATGGAACCACACTGCGAGTATACCCTCCCATTTAAAAAACGATCATCCAAATAGATGAATCACAGCTTTAGGTTTTTTTTGTAATACACACAAATTGGGAACTTCCTGCTTTTTAGAAGTCGGTTAAAATTAAAAAAAAATTGAGAATAGACAAGTTAAGTGATAGAAAAAATCGTTTTGTTTTAAATTTCATATGGAAAACCATACAACCTAACCTAACCTACCAAAGTTGAAATGTCTTGCTGAAAATGTCCAATAATAACTTAAGAAAATAAAATACACGTCTATACAAGACCAACGTCAACGTATGTTTGTGTGTGTGTGTGTGTGTACCGAAACAAAACAAGGCACACTGAACCATTTTATGGTCATAAATTCAATTTTATAATGAAGGAAAAAAATCATTTTATGGATTGAAATAAAGGAAAAATCTTAAAGACACTGTTTATAAAATACAGCGTCACCAATTTAAAACAGAAATTCCGCAAAAGCATTCAAAACGTTTGAAAAAAGGATTCACACTGTTCCAAACTACGTTCCTTTATTAATTCCAATTACTTTGTCCGTTCCTCGGGGAAATACAAACTCAATGAAGCTACGAATCCAAATTATAGGGCGAAATGAAAACCGTCCTTCAATTTGACTGTTGGTTTAAACGGTCTTTTTAAAAACGTCCAAGTCGTAATTTTAACATTCAAATCGACATAAGAATTTGACGATGTCGTTTCTATATTATTTTGTACCCGTTCCTTAGAAATTTTAATGAAAGTGATTACGTTAGCATCTTGAAATAAATTGAAGTTTTTGAGTTAGGTGACACTTATCAATTCATCATTGTACGTTTGAATAATTTAGATTGATTCGTAAAGGGCAAATTTACGTCTTAACTGATTTAATTTTGGACAAGTTAAGTGCTGGTTTTAAAATGGGAACCATACTTTTGATAAATATATTTATCTTACTGACAAATTTTATGTAAGATAAAAATTTATAATTTAAAAAATATCTTTAAATAAAACGGTAAGTCACAACCTATTTGATACCAAACAATTAAAATAATGATAAACATGGTAAAAGAATAACACCAATTAGAAATAAATTATGAATTTACGTATTTGATTTCCTAAATCTGTTCAGGGTTAGAACTGATAGTTTATTTCACAGCATTTTATAAAGAAAGACCAAAAAATTTGTAAAATTTATTAAATTCAATGTGTGAAGCGCTTTAAGCTTCTTTTCAAATTTTTCGAAAAAATTCAAGCAAAAAATTTGCCCCATTAAATGAAAAGTATATTTGAATATCAGAATTTGTCAACGAAAACTTTTCCATTCCATTCAATAACAATTGCATTTTTAACCAGAGTAGTTACACAATTATATATGTTTTTCTTACACGTAATGTAAAATTACACATAATTTAAAATTTTAAATTGTGAATGCATTAATTTTACTTTTACGTAAACTTAGGGATGCAGAGAATTTTCTTAACACGATAAATTCTTAAAAAAGAACTTACTTTTTTAAAAGGTTGGTATGTTTCGAATGCAAAAATAGTTTTTCTTTCATTGACATTCATTCTGTTTTCTCAAAGTGCTTTTCTTTTTCGCTTCTACTTGTTTCAGATTTTATGTAGGTTCTTTCGAGTTTTAGGTAGCATTTTTTGACTCTCGAGCCTTCAGATTTCGTGGATTATAGTACATCTGTATATAGCGGATAGAATGGAATATAATCTGCACTTGGATTCAAAACGTTCTATAGATTTCATTAAAAAAAATTAAAGTTAATAAATTTCTCATTTGTCGGATTGATAAATTAAATAAAACTTTTAAGTGACTTTTTTTTTTGTATCAATATTATTCTTGTAACGCCAACATCGCATGTGTATTTATCGGTCTTTTAGAAAAATGTAATTATTTCTATATAAAATATTCCCTTTAAAGCGAATGATCTGTTAGGTTAAGATATACAACTACTAACACAAAGCCTCACACTGTCCTTCAAATGTCTATCTCGTTTAGTCATATTTTATTTTCATATGTTCCATCTCAAAATCTATCTTCAACATGTTATAACAATTTCATGCTATGTACTCAGCGTTGCAAAACGATTTTCGCGTTTTTCATCTTATTTAGACGGAAGACGATAAGTTTCTTTCTTTGTCAGGTGTCAACGAAAGGTGTAGCGGATAAATAATCGACGGCTGAACGCGAGAAGTTGAGCTCTTATCAAAATGTATCGCGCAAATGACGCAGTTTACGGCTTATGATCCATTTATAATTCTGTAATTTTGAATTTCGGAGAAAATTTTAATGATATATATATATATATATATATATATATATATATATATATATATATATATGTATATATATACGTATATTTGTATGCATGTATACACATATACGCATGTGAATACCTGTTTAAAATTAACAAAACAAAGATTTTATTTTATTTTTTTCACGTAACTAATTTAGAGTCTACTTAATACCATAGAACGCGGCCCATCGTTGACAAAGTGGGGAGAAATACGAAAATAAAAAAATATAATCAATTTAAATTAAATTTCACGTACTTTTAGAAACTTATATATAAATGCAATTCAATATGTATTTATGATCAAATTCATTATTTTCGTTAATGTCTTATACCAAATATTATACATAAAATTCTTAAGAATAATTTAATACTGGAACGAACACTTTAATATATGAATATACCTAAGTCAATAAAGTAAATAAGCGAAATATATCCCGCCCATAAATGCATAATCTGCCACGTTTTCCATTAAAGGATCCCTACCTCTTTTACGACAACTAAAAATCATAAACTGTCATTAAAATGCTAAGTTATTTTTTAAAATGTTAATCAAAGGAAGTATATAAAAATCCAGCACAATATCCAACGCCAAATGAAGTCACGCAAGCATGATAACAAATAGAGTCGGCAGAAATTTGAAACTCTGATATGGCATTCTGTTTTCGCTATTTACCTTGTGACGACAAAATGATAAAGAAATTTGAGTTTAAAATTCTGTTACGATTTGCAAAAAATTCTTTTAACGCAGTTTATATTTATTTGATTCAACCGAACCATAGTATATTGAAAAAATATTTTTGTGTAAGTTCTATACGTAACTCAAATTTTTCCTTCACATTTTTAAACAAATATAAGCTACTATAATTACTGTTAATCCCAGATATATTTGATTTTTATTAATTTAAATGACATGTATTTAATTATTATTTATTTTGCTTCATCTGGGTGATGGGTTTTACTTTTAACCTTGAATAAATTAATGCTTTAAATAGCGATTACTACAGATATATGTGAGAGTCCAAAGATTCTGTCATTTACGATCATATGTCATTTCACACCCAACAAAAAGGTTATTTATTGTTGACTAGAACGAGCTCCAAGTTTTGATGACAGAAGAAATTTGCTTCAACTGCGTGGTGTATATTGTTTACATTGCATAAATTAATAATGTCATAGGCAGATATTTTTTAAAGTTCAAAGATACTGTCATGTACAATCGTATGTAAGGCAGTATCAATACTTCACACCCCACAGGTGTGTACTTTGTTGTTTACTAGAGCGAGCCATGCGTTTTGACGATAGAAGTAATTTGCTTCATCTGGGTTGTGTTTTTTGCTTTTAACTTTGCATAAATTAATTTCCTAAGCAGCACCCACTGCAGTAATTTTTAAAGTTCAAAAATGTCGTCAGTACGATCATATATAGGATACTATCTACAGTTCACACCCCACAGGTATGTACTTTATTGTTGACTAGTGCGGGCTCTGAGTTTTCACGATGGGAGTAACTTACTTCATCTAGATGGTGTATTTTGCTTTTTGCTTGGATTATTAATATGGTTGGATAAATTAATATTGTAATCAGTATCTACCACAGATATTTTTTTAAAACTAAATATACTGCCATGTGTGCTCTAACGATATTTCACAGAACACTCGTGTGTATTTCATTGCTGACTAGAGCGAGCTACGAATTTTTGTGATATAGGTAATTTTTCCAGAAATCAAGTTTTTAATATAGCTTTTTGAAAAAAGTTATCGTCCTATAAATATTATATTATTTTCTTTTCTATTTAACATCACTTACATTAGCTTTTGAAAAATTACGGGCCTTTTCACTCGCTGGGCCATAAGTACGTAAATACGTATACGGAGGCCACGTATCAGGACACAGTTCTGACCGATTTTGGTGAATCTATCTATTGGTTAACTGTAGGAATAGAATTTAATTATTTTCATAATTTTTTGTAAATTGGTTTCATTTTTTTAACAGTTTTTTACGATATCTATATTTTGTACTTAGCGATTGTTCTCAACTTTCGTTTTGTGAGATATTCCTGACACTCCGTGCTATTATCAATTTTAAACTTTAAAATATAAGAAAAAAATACATTTATTTGTTTAGTACGTAATAAAAAACTCGAGTTATGCGCTTTTGGTTTTACCAACGATTTTTTGCTTCTTATCAGAAAAAAAATATTTATCATAGGATATTATTTTCCTAAACTTTCAGTAAGTTTTTGGCGTTGTTACCTTAATAGGTTTAAAAACAAACCATTATGGAATCCCTTTTTTGTTTGAATATACTCAATACTCATCTTTTATAATGGTATGTAGGAAAATCTGCTAAAAATAATGCAAAAGCGTCATGATTTTACCACTGAAGAAAAATTGTTGATAGTTTTCCAAAATTTGCTCCATATTTGTTTTAAATAATTTGTAACTAAATTAAGAATAAATTAATGGTAATAGCGCAAAAATAATTACTGATATCTTATTGATCCCTATTAAAATAATTAAAAATCGGGCATTATGTTGCGTTGTTCATAAGACTTACGGTTTTCACGGAATGGCTCATCACGGAGTTTCCCGACCACTCGTCGAGCGGGTCTGGAGTCATGTTTATAAATGAGTAACTAAATTTAACAGAATAGCGATAGGCAGCAGCACCACTAGTGCAAGACGCTACACAGAGCGATTGCCAAGTCACCTTCCCGGCTCCCATGCCGATTATGGGCATTATCTCAAATGATATGCGCATTGGGGAGGCCTATGTCGAGCAATGGATGATGATGATTAAAATAGATGTAAAAATTATTACAATGATAACATAATACGATTTATTGGAATGTTGGGCACGCAAAAGTTGCGCGTACATTATTCGCAACTGGTATGCATGCATGCAAACTTTTCCTAAGAAAGTTGAATAACACACAAATTTAGTAATATTAAAAATCTAAAATTGTCAACTTTTTTACAGAACATCCGTCACACGAGCTGGGATCCGAACATGGCCTTTTTTAGGATTCCGTCCCTCAAAGTTTAAAATGGAACTCTTATAGGGTCAATTTATTGTCCGTCCGCATATCCGCCTGTCCATCAAAGCTCTTTTTCTTATAAAATACTTGAGATATTAAATTGAAATGAATTACACTGTATTATTTGAACACTGATGAGATAAGTTATGGTGCTGTAAAATTTTCAAATTGTTTGGTTCACTCAAGATAATGACATAATCCTTTAAAGCGATTTTTTTCTATTTATACTGTCATCAAAACCCTGTAGGTTTTCCGGTCGACCTTGAAAATACATATAATAGGATTTCCTATTATACAAATAAAGGTAGAAATTAAAAAATCAATGTTTTCTAATTCTACATGGAATTAGACATTTATTTGAAATATACGTCTGTGAAAGATATAGTTTCAGACGTATAAACTTAAAATTTGACATGTCTTATGAACCCAAATATTTTTCAATAGCAATTTTTTTAAATATCCATATAAAAGGAGGTAAATAAAAGATTTAATTTTTTTATATAATTTATATCACGTGAGCATAATTTAAAAAAGTTTGACCTGAAGAATAGAAAAACAATTTTTTTCATAATTTTAAATTCCACATTTGACAAGGTATTCTAAAAAATATGAAAAAACAGAACATTCCTCCACCTCCGTTATTTCTGGAATTAGTCAGCGAAACATCATTAAAAAACAGGGTTGGCAAAATTTTACTACAAGGTTACAGGAAAACTATATATATAATCTTAGATCTTTTATATGTTAAAATATGTACCGTGTTTTATGTCCGTAAAATATATATTTTATTTATTTATTTATTAAATTTTACGTATAGTACATATGGCGGACTTATTGCTACATGAGCAATCTCTTCCAGTCAACCATAAAAATTTGTATTGAAATTTAGTTGGTAGACTGTAAAATATTTTACAATAAAAATTCTTTAAAGCACATTAGACGAAAAAAAAATACAAAAGTAAAGTAAAAAAAAAGACTATTGACATGATTCTGGATGGCAAAGACAGGAAAGGACAAGGACACAAAGGAAAAGGTTTCAAGAGAGGCAGGACTTTTTCACTGGATCTTTGAAAATATTTATATAGTAAATAAATTATATATATATATATATATATATATATATATATATATATATATATATATATATATAGTGGGTAAAATCGTGACCGTGAAACTTTATGTTTATGTTCATGAAAGAATTAATATTCGTAAATAGTTAAACAGAAATACTATGTAAACTTAAATATATATAAGTTCCTAAATGTGTAAGGAAACCTCGTAATGCGTGTTCCACTCATGCTTGATATGATTTTTTAATTCGATACTGTTGGACAATTGCAGTGGTTATTTGTAATTGTAAATTACTCTATACTGAAAAAAAATGAATATTCGTATTAAATTATGGTAGTCAAGTCTTAAATGTGAAACGGCAATTATATGGCAGATCTCTTCTCCTTGGCAATATTAAACCAAAACGAATTCATTGTTTGAATACTAAACAACGGAACCTGAGCAAACTTAAATACTCAAGCAGCGAACATTTAGTTACTGAGCTAATACAAAACAAGTGAAGAAGCGGGGAAGTCACGGTTTAAAGTTTCGCAACTTGCAAATCTCATAAACCCGAAGCGCTGGCAGCGCCCTCTGCTGCTATGAGTATATCATAGCAAAAACCGAAACGTATATAGGGAACTTTAGAAACTTTTAACCATGTCTTGGAACTTTTGTTATTGGAATATTACGTAGGAGCTTATGTATTTTATCAATCAGTTTGTACCTAATAACTAACAAAACCCATTAGACGCTACATGCTTCCGCGAAAGAAGGTAAATTTGTCTGGAATATTTAGTAACAAAATGTTTGAGGAGAAACACACAATTTAATAAAAATATAAAATATAACAGTTATAAAAGTTAATATTCGTTTAGCCAAAGTCATAAAAATAAACCATAAAGTAAAATAAAGATACGAAAAACAAGATAATTTAAGACAATTAAATGTTTGTTGAACAATTATAATTGTGAACGAATTTTTTTGTCTCCGGAGATTTACACACATATATGTATGTTTATATATATATATATATATATATATATATATATATATATGTTTATATATATATATATATATATATATATATATATATAAACTTAAATACATGCTAGCATTTCATGAAATTTTTGAGAAAATTTAAAAAATCCCCACTGCATATTAAAATATGCCTATTTTTTTAAGAAAAATGAATATAGTTATGGGCAAAGTTAAGATTGTGGCGCTGTATTTTAAATACTTGCTCAGATTTTATTAAAACTTTCAGGATACAAAGAAATAGTATTCCGTTATAAATTTTTGAAACACAATATTGTTTACATTGTTGCATGACGAGATTTTCGTATTATCTTAAAATATTTAAACATAGACTTTTATTTGCTTTAGTTTTTAAGTCAAATAATTCACTCGAAGTATTTATACATAGTCATGTTAAAATCTTGTAAAGAAAAGGGCACACAAAAGAATTTTATTTTTTCTCAAAGTGACAACAACGTTTTCTTAAAATTTAGCAAAGGTCATAAAGTTCTGTCGAAGGTGTTTTCACTGCCTTATATATAGTATTGTTCTCATATTCTGGAATATATTGGATTATAACATTTCACGTGTGTATAAAAAATTAACTCCACTTTTTGAACTGTACTGAAGTATATTAATTCGATTTAAAAATAAAATATGTTACAGAGAACCGCTAAGAGAAATTTTGAGAGGATTAAATTACTTGGAAAATAATAAATGCCTATAAATCGTTCATCTTCTATTTTTCATACAACGACTCAGAAAAATTTACCGCGGATTCGTCTACAAATACATTTTATTAGCTCAGTAACTAAATCATCAGGATAACATAGCGTATATTTTTTTTTAATTACATCTGCGCCTAAATGCAAAAACTATAAACTACTAGCCAAATGCAAATCTCTTACTCTGCGAAACTCTAAATCAAATACAAATTTTATATCAATATAGAATTTTTTTGGGATGTGAATAAAAAAACTTATAAAAATACAGACCATCAAACGTTTTTAAAATCAAATTTTATTTCTTGACTTTGTTAATCCATTAAGACAGTTTATGTTTATTCGACACTTACAAAATGCATTAAATACATTTCATTATCATCATATTCAAATATTCTTGAATGTAAGATGGAATAACGGAAACTATATTCAACCCATTTTAAACAAAAACTACTCAATTGTAGTGATGAAGTATGAAGAAGCGCTATTTTAAAAGTAGGAAAAAACATACATATTAATCGTAGCTATAAAAAAAATTAGTACTACCGATTTCTTTATTAACAGAAATTAATATTGAAATAATTTCACTTAAGAAACATAGTAATGGTTCATTGTCCTTCGCATTTGGAACAAGTAAATATATTAAAGCAAATAAAGAAAGACAATGACTGAGATATTAATAATGGTTTTTCCTAGCATAGGAACAAGCATGAACATAACATATTTGCAGAGGAGTAATCTACCGATTTAATTAAGAATTAGAATTACTTATATAAATCTACTTTGAGTTATGGAAAGAACAATTTTCTTATATACCATCTGCTAGTGTCCGCAACTCTAAGCTTTCTTTTTATATATCTAGTACATAGGTACAGTAATGCGCAAACTAGTTAATGGATAATGGCTGAAAACTACCTCTGTTCTTGAAGGTTACCAAATTAATGGGACCTTCCGCGGCCGGTGCCAACTTTCCTTTCGCCGAAATTTGGCTCAGGCATTTGAATTTAATTTTCAGACTAAATGGTCATGAATTCATTCGCATGAAATTTAAAAATTCGGCTGTATGAAAGTTGGCAATCAAGTCTATTATAATGTGGTTAGATAGGAAAAGCTTACTGATATTATGCAAAATTCCCTTCAGAAACCAAGCAAGTGTGTTTTTCAATTGCATTGTTTCGATCCTCTCATGTGATTCTGCTTTATTTTTTTTACTGCTTGTTTATTTTTAATACTCGGTTTCTATTTATTTCTCCAATATCCCTATTCCATTTACTGATTAATATATTATAAATATTTAATTACTTTTCCTATTACAATTTTAAACTTATTTGGTTCGTTTTCCCGAAAAAAAATTTGTGCTGTATTACAAAATTATACATAATTAAATACGCATTTCAAAATTTAATTTTGCGGAGAATTAAAAAACTACATACTACGATGCCTGCACTAAAAAAGAAAAGAACTTACTCTCAAATTATTACTAATATTTGGTTAATTAATTAACAATAGAGTTGAATAATAATCCTGATGATTTCCATTGCAAATATTAACCAAGCCTCTTTTATGTACAAAACTGCAAAATTTCAATAAAACCGTCAGTGTTTTTCACGTGACGTGCACAAAGCTTCAATATTTTTTTACAATATGGTTCGATTGCATAAAATATCATATTACAAATTGGTTTTCTGATTGAAATGTTATTAAATCGTTTGTAAATTAAAAAATTGTGAATAATCGAATTATGCCTAATTTATATACAAAAGTTTTACAAATAATTATAAACATTATGTAACCAACATACTCGAGCTAAAAGTATCGAGTTACTTGTAATTTTCAATCCATAAGGAAAACTTTACATCGAATGTATATATACACGTTATCCTTTTAATAATTGAAAATAATTTTCGTCCTTAAAGTTGCAGGGAATATTACTAAATATAAAATAATAAAAAAGAATTGGTATTGGAATATATTTTAATAATCAACATGATATAAAAATTTAGTAGTAACAAATTAATATAATCACGGACATTTGATGAAATACTTTTCATAAGTAAACACATATTTACAAGTATCTCACGAAAAATAACGGTTGACGTGAATCGAATTCGAATTTAAACCTGAATGGTTTAAATACCCGAACAAATTTAAAGCGACAGCCCAATTAACCCACAACTATTACATTTGCAAATAGAGAGCATGATGTCGTACGATCGGCTCTACTTCTTATTAATAATTCATGGTTCCGTGACCGACTGTGCCATCGCTATAGCCGGAGCCACTACTACCGCTCCTCTGTGGTAACAAAGCACGTCACGAGCTTTTCAGTTCAAAGTGGTAATTAGTACTAAAACGAACATGTCACTCGATCGTTAGTTGTATCATGATATTTGTTTCGTTTTCAAATTATGGTAATGTAACACAGCAAGGCAGGTTGTCGTATTATATTGCTTGTGGGAAATTTAATAATTTTCGAATCATGCAAGGTTCGCTATTAAATGTAGCTAAGATAGTCATTTTGGGAGTTTATCAGATAGTTTTGTTAGCTTTTTAGCTCACCGAAAAGCTCCAAGTTAATTCGTTTAACAATATTTTGTCTTAGGGTGTCTAAGCAGAACATTAACATTTGTTTCCAGTACAGGCGGGAATGACTAGTTATATAAATGCAAACGGAATTTAGTTTATTTGTATATTAGTACTCATTTTTAATGTAACATTGGGTTTTTGTTAATATCAGAATGAAAGCTTGAAAGTAAGTTTTCTAACACGAATGAGAAAGTTTCAAATATATTTCATCAGCAAATGCTTCAAAGGGTTCAGTAAAATAATTTCAAATATATAATTTCAAATATGCGCTTCTACAATAATAAACTCGTTGACATGTAAGTGAAACTCAAAAACCAGTAGACTTTGGTTTCCCATATAGTTAATTTTCGAAAGAGCACTAAATCCTCGTACCTTAAAATAAAAACAATTATTTTTAACTATTGCGATAAAAACGCAATATAGCATAATTATGAAAAAATTAATAGTATGAAAAACTAACAAAATACGCTTTCATATATACTGTACTGAAAAGCGAAAAATAATTATGGAACCTGTTTTCTCTCTCTACTTTCTGAAGACTTTATCTCGACTCGTTATCGAGTATAATATTTAAATGTAATAGCGCGCGGCGCTTTTTTCGAAATCTAACTGAAATATCAAGCATTTTTATTCACATAATATTAATTTGAGGAGGAAAATCATTTATTTTTTAGATAAAGTGCAACATTATTTTACACTCACTAACAAGCATGTTTAAACTGAAGTCCTTATAGAGTAGATAGAGAAAACAGGTTCGATAATCATTTTTTGCTTATTAGTTTAGTTCTTATAAAAGCATGTTTTTTCCTTTTATAAAAACATGCTTTGTTTTTATAAAAGGAAAAAACATGCTTTTTCTATTTTTACTTTTTTATTCTTAGAGGCCAGTATATAAGGGATAGTTATAAACTTGCTTTATATTATACTAAGAAGTACTTTAAAATGATTAACACTTTTAGCAGGGCAGTATAATTGATTATGCCGAGGTGTCTCCTCTTGATGCTGTGCCTGTGGCGACTAGACGCGCATCCTCTCCAACTCTACCAAAGCATCAGTATTGCAAAGTGACTTTCCGATAAGCTTACAACAAGCCAATTCTTTGGTCTCACTTCCGGTTTTATTTCATTGAATCGGTCCGATAGTACCACTTTATTATTATTAGTTGTCACCAGAACTACACACAACTGCCAAGTTAAGTACAACATTTACAAGTTCAAACATGGTTAGGACACGTTGTTTCGTTATCGAGTTAGGTACCTGAATTCCAGTTTTCTTTCATGGAATCAGTCCGATGGTACATTGTATAGTATTTTTGTCAGAACTACACATATCTTTCAGTAAAGTTTCATGATGTATAAGTTTCATGATGATACAACAATTAGAAATGCATAAACTTTAATTTCGTAACAACCATTATATAGTTAGTTACAGGTCGATCTAATAAAGCGTATTAAAAATGTAACTAATTATGTGAGATAAAGTGAATTTTCCATGACGCAACAGTCAACTAGCCCGCAGGCTTTGCTGGAGCATGTGAGTATAGACATTTATTAAAAATACACAACGTGCACTAGGAACAGCCAAAGAAGAAAAAATATCACAAAATCCCAATTTATTATTTTTATTTTAGAGGTATCATTTTGCGAAAAAAATATACATCAGGCTCTTTTTCTATTATATCTTCTTTAAAATTAAAAAAAATTATGGTACAAAAATAGATTTGAAAACAACACACAACAGCGAAAATTTCAATTTAATTTTAATAGTTCTGTTTCTGGGAGGAAGTCAACGTTCGAGCAGACTCACGCTGTGTAAATTTACATGAACTATTTCAAGACATATACTCTGTCAAAATAACTTTTTCTGTCAAGCTCTATCAAAAATTTCCCGCAAAAAACTTCACTTCTCCAAATTTTCAATTTTTCATTGATATAGCCATGACATATTGATATCCGAGTTGTGGTGAAGTTTTCCTTTATATCTCGAACGCGTATCTCTATACTTTTTTTCTTGCTTGCTTGGGTATATATTATGTGCATTAACAACATACATATATAGCCATGAAATACCTTCTATAGACGTCCCAAACTTGTTAAATGAAGTAACCTGTCCACACGTCCCTTATATAAGTTATAAAAGAATAAATGTCTGGCTATTTTGACGCTCGATAACATGAATTCTCGTGAGACCAGTAGTAACAAGAAAGTTTTTTTATTTATTTATCGCTTTATGGTGGTAGATGCACTCAAGGGAAAACTGGTTGACGCAATCTGTTGGATATCGGCATTTAAGTGACTACGTTGAAAGCGGAAAAATAGGATTTTGAAAAATATATAACAACCTTGTTTTTACCTGTATTATGTTTTATATAGTACCGTTAGGTGCAAAACAATTGGTCGGCCAATATTTTTTGGGTTTGCGTAATAAAACAAGGAGCTTATAATTTGGTTACTTCGGTCAGAGATATTTCGTACCATTTTGGAATATGTGCATAAAATTTAACAAATACTGCATCATATGGAGATCTAAATCAATATGTTAAGACTTAAAACATTCATGTATTTCCCTATATACCTATATAAAGTGCAAGCTAAAAAAATTGTTAACACATCGCATTGAATGGGGTATCATTTGGTAGATTTTTTAAAATTAAATGTGGTTTCATTTACCGTTTTACCTTTTAATCTCCAATGTACCCACCCAACATTCCCTTCTATAATTACTCAAACATTGGTTTGAAAAGTACGATAAAAGTCGTTTTCGTGGTATATTGGATTGATCATAAGGCATACGGCTTTTGGAGGCACGGCGGACTGCGGGAACCTGGGTTTGATATGCGGCCCCTCGTCGGGCGGGGTGAAATAGTATTCCGGTTGGCTGTAAGAGATTGCTTTCGTAGCAATAAATCTCGTAGCATATGTAAAAATTGCATACGTTAAAGTGCATAAATAAATAAATAAAGTATTCAAAACTTTTCTTATACAGTTCATTAGAACTTTGAAGTAAACTAATTTCGGTTTACTCGTATTAACTATATCAAGGGATATAGATAAGCATGGAACCCTTTGTGCTTGTCAGACTCGCTCTTGTCTACGTTTATGTTCATTTTCTACAGCACGGTTTTAATTTTATTACCTTTGCTAACTGTAGATTTTGCAGATTTTGAGGGAGAATGGTAAACTTGCCTTTAAACAGAAAAGTGGTTATAAACATTTGATTTTCTTTCTAACTTTTGCTAACTATAAATGTTACAGATTTTGAGGAAGAATGGTAAACTTGCCTTTAAACAGAAAAGCGGTTATAAACATTTGATTTTCTTTCTAACTTTTGCTAACTATAAATGTTACAGATTTTGAGGGAGAATGATAAACTTGCCTTTAAACAGAAAAGCGGTTATAAACATTTGATTTTCATTCTGACCTTTGCTAACCGTAAATGTTGCAGATTTTGAAGAAGAATGGCAAACTTGTCTTTAAGCAGAAAAGCGGTTATGAACATTTTATTTTCATTCTGACCTTTGCTAACTGTAGGTGTTGCAGATTTTGAGGGAGAATGCAAACTTGCCTTTAAGCAGAAAAGCGTTTACGAATATTTGATTTTCATTCTGACCGATATCACTTAAAAGTGAAAAATTATTTATAATAAAATAACCATTATGCCAGTATTATAACTCTATTAAATGCGGCAGGGAAGTCGGGACGTATTGCTCTTGTTGTAAACTATATTTACAACTATATGTACGGGTTCGTTGCAGATTTATAAACAAATTAATTACATTTATTGTTAGTCCTGTAATGGATGAAGTACACGCAAAATTAGTAATAAGTCTATCATAAATATATTAATAAATTGACACCATTTTGAAAGTTTACTTGTGCCACGCATAACGTGAAAACTGCTGAGAGCAGTTGATAGTGTCATTTTTATTTGTTTTCATGCTGTTTTTTGTCTTATTCTATCGTATTCGTCTATATCGCTATGTTGTTAGTTAAGTACCTATGTTCTGTCCTTCTTGCGATAGATGTAATACATTCGTGACAAAAACGTTGAAAACACCTGCAAATTTTACTCTCATTGCACCCAAAAAAGATTGACTCCCAAAAAATATAAAAAAACCTGCCAATTTCGACTAGAATTCGCACTTCGAGGATTTCGCATACATTTTGACATTAATGAACATTTAAACGTAATAGTATTTACGTTTAAATGTAAATAAATTATTACAAGAATAATTTTTCGCAACCTAAATATATTGCAACGTATTTATATACTATACACTTCACAGGCGTAAAAATATGGTGTGCATTTAAAAAATTATAATGTCTTGAATAAAACTCTGGAAAAAATATTTTTATATTTTTTATGATAAGCCTTTTGGAAAAAAATCGGCTATGAATGTGTAACAATGTAAATATATTGCCTACTATCCCTTTCGCATGCATAAGAACATGGTGTATATTCACAATTGAATTAAACTACGTGATGTAGTATTATTTCTACTTTATTTAAACTGTTTACCCCGATCTGGGTTTCGATGTATTACAACATCGTCAGATAGGCAATTTAAAGAGGTAAAGAGACTCTCTTTAGTAGGTCGTGGTAAAGAATTTAAATAAAGTAGAAATAATACTACATCACGTAGTTTCATTTAATTTTGAATAATGAATTTCTACAAAATTAACGCCAAATATATTTAATATCAATGGTGTATATTCACAATTGAATTAAATTACATGATGTAGTATTATTTCTACTTTATTTAAACTCTTTACCACGATCTGGGTTTCGATGTATTACAACATCGTCACATGGCCAATTTAAAGAGGTAAAGAGACTCTCTTTAGTAGGTCGTGGTAAAGAATTTAAATAAAGTAGAAATAATACTACATCACGTAGTTTCATTTAATTTTGAATAATAAATTTCTACAAAATTAACGCAAAATATATTCAATGGTGTATATTTAAAAAAATTATGACATGTATCCAACATCGCTGTTTGTTTAGCTGCAACCTTTGTGTGAGCGTTTAAAAACTCATATTTTTTCATAATTTTTCGTTGAACAATTTTGGAAATAAGGCCCGGCCATTATACATATCTTTTGCAGATTTTTCAATATTTCTCTGAGAATGTAATACTTCAAATGACGAATAAAATATTTTTGAGCTCATTATAACGATATCCCACACCACATATGGAATTAAATTGAGATTTTAATTTGGCACCCAAAAATTTCCAAATGCCTATTTTTCAGTTTTACTTATTGATGTATTAATGCAGCTTATGTGAGTTAATATTATATGTTTTAGTACTATGCCCAATTTCAAATATCTGCGTCAAGCAGTTTCTGCGAAAACCCTCTGTGACGGAAAGACGGTCAGACAACTAAGTGATCTTATAAGGGTTACATTTTTCTCTTGTCGTAAAGAACCATCAAAATTAAAGAAAACAGATGAAATTAATTACAAGTAATTAGATTAGCATTAAGAAAGATAACAAAGAGATTAAAGACATTTTTATAAATTAAAAATAAAATAGCTGAATATCAGCATTATATTTTCCAAAACTTTTTGCGCCCAACAGCCGATATACATCATGGTAGTATATTATTTCCTGTTGCAATTCTATTTACAGCCAGTGACCACCAAAGTTCCTCATTTGGGTTAAGTTATTTATAGCACTCATTCGTTTTTAGAGTCGCCTAACTTTATTATGATTTAGTAAATACTGACGTTAATGCTTTCTGTGAGTATCTCATGCATTTTAATATTTGCTACTCTAAATGTCAATATTTAGATAAAATGAAGCAATACAACCAATCTTCTTTAATTGTTTTTGAATATTAGTTTATGATTTGACTTCGAGTATATCCCTTTAGCTACTTTCGATAAGTGATTTGATAACTTACAGTGATTAAATTTAGAAAACTAAAGGTGTAATTACAATATCATACAATATAAAACTTAATTTACACTTAGAATTTTCCGATATAATAAAATAAATTAATCAAATACTTTAACATAATATTAGCATGAATAAATATTAGTGAAATGATATGACATGACATAAGAATAAGTGTATTTTATCAATTTAAGTTCAAATTACGCATAACATCAAAAAGACGACTGATCTTATTTCATTTGTACGGATATAAAAAGGAAATGATGTAAGACAACTTCAGTAAATGAATTGAAGCATTTTCCTTATTCAGTAATTGAATGTCATTACTGAATATAAATTTCTTCAACAACGACAATTTCTTATCTGAAAGACAGTAGAAAAAATATAACTATTCCTTTGCAAAAGCTTTGACCTAATTGAACCTTTAAGACCAGCAAAGTACAATAACCATTGTCAAACGCAACAAACATAACGCGAAAGTCAAAACAAGAATATTAGAAACTAACACACGGACAGCCACACGTACGGCACCGCTCACAAATTTTATGATACAGATTTGCTTGTTACGCTTTATCCACGTAATTTGTCGTCTCCGAGCGACGACGCGCGCCCCTATCTCGTCTTCTCGCGTCCTGCCTCGTTTCGCGACAGCATCCTCACAACGTGTTGCTCTTCGCGTCTGCAGATTTTATTAACGTTTAATTTTACGAAAGCTCCCCGTAGAGCCCTGGCCCCGACGGCGTCCCTCGGGAAAACAGACGGTATTTCTGCAAAAAAATCTGTTCCTGTGTAATCTCGAATTCATTGGCTCTTAGGTGCTGTGACGTGACATGATGCGGGTGAGTTAACGAATTTGGCGCTGGATTACGAGGTGGTCTGCGTGATGTCAGTTTCCACTGTTTGTAGTCGAGTGAGAACGATTTGAATGACTTTCTGAAAGGATAAACCTTTCATTTATAATTATATTTTTTCTTCTTACTTAATTGAGTCAATGGCAAGATCGGATGCGAAATAAGATTTAGGCCATAAGAACCATATATCAGGAATGAATATAATACCATTGTATTTATTAAAATGGTTCCATATCAGTCAATGTTTATTGTTAAAGTTAAAATTACAATTAAAATAATAATTAATCGAATGCTCCTTTGCCGGATGTAGTCTCTATTCTTCTTTCTTCTTGTTATGTTCCATGTAATAAGAACAAAGATGTGGTCTGTTTAAGAAAATACTAAATAAGTAATCAATATGTATATAACCATCAAACGGTAAACATAAAAAGCATGAAAGTTTTTAGAAATTTCATAATAGTGTTCTTTATTTATTTTTATTTTTAATACTTGGGACATTGGTTTACATAATCTTGTAAATGGTGAAACGACGGTAGAAGGACAGAGTAAAATGAATATCAGAACATCAGCAGAACATCTTCACTAGAAATCCACCAAGTGAAGATAATAATCCAAAATTAAAATTAGTTTTCGCGCATATTTTTTCAAAAAATTGTTTTCATATATCTACAGGTACTGTTGGAATATCATCGTATAAAATTTCAGGAATATTTCTTTTTCAAAGGTTGTTTTTTTCCCACTTCGCAAAAAATATATAATATAATATGAATCGTATTTCTGAAGTAATAAATGGAAAAAGAAAATAAATATAAATTCTCATTACAGAGTTAAACAAGTTATGAAAGTAATTAGAATAACATTTAGTTTGACTATGTCAATTGATATACATTTTTGACCATTTTGTAGTATGTTAGAAGATGTTGCTATACATGAAACAAAAAAAGTAGCACCAAATTTCAAATTTCCAGTTTAAGAATTTTCTCAGAAAACCCAGGTAATAGAAGGACCGATGGATACATAATAGATCCTACAAGGATATAAATTTTCCTTTATATTATATAGTTATATTTTTTTTGCATAGAAACAATGAATACATTTCCTGATTTAATACAGCATTTTTATCCGATGGCAATAAAAGAGACGAATTAAATCAATTATAAAATCTTATCAGTATGCCCGTTGGGTTTATATTTCAGTACCACTTAAAGATGCTCGCGAAATTAAAAAGCGAAAAATTAAAAGATACTAGAGATAAATTAGAAAATACTTAAATAGGAAACTATTTTATTTTATCTACTTTTTATCTTCTAAGCATTTCTTTATCTTTAGAATGATAAATTTATATCCCCTCCGTTTTCGATAGAATATAAAATTATTCCTTTGAAACTTTCAAATGAAACTGTATTACGATTTTCTACGAAACCCTATTCTGATCGCTGATACCCCATTTTTGTCTCACACAATTTCATAACGGACTGTGACCTCAAATTACTTGAAGTATTTTAATTTCGAAATAACCTACGAGTGGGTTCAGATACCTTATTGTAGCCTGAACTTCCACGGAGTCTTTTGAGGAAAAATATTTTAGTAGGATATAAATTTAGTAATTGAAATTTTTGTAATTAAGTTTAATATTTACCTTAAATTACTTGTTTATTGAAATTTTATTAAATATTATTTTCTCTTGTGTTCACTAATTATTTGGAGTATAAAATACATCATTTCAAGCATTTTAAATAATATTGTTTCGGCTAAAAAGTAATGAGCGTTTTTTCGAAACATATCTAGAAAATATGGGAACGTTCTAGAAGCTTCCATGATCGAAAATATATAAAGGACGCAGCATGCTCTCACTGATTCATTAGTAACTAAGATACTAGACTGTTAACATGTATAACATACGGAAGACATTGAGACGCATGTCTTCGAGTATCAATCTGGTGATTCTGCTGCCGGAACTACATACGTAAACGTGTAGCTTCTGAATCAATATCTTCAGTTACTGCAAAACAATGGTTCTAGCGGTTTTAGAGCGGCCATTTTTCCTGAGTGAACTCTGATCGACCGGTGGAATTGGATAGCGACAGATTAAAATTGTTAATGAAGAAGATAACCGATTAAAGATACGCTGGCTAGAAACTGAGCTCGGGAGATCCCAAAGAACTATGGAGAATCATTTACACCGATTGGGAAAAAGCTTCAAATATGGTGCGCGGGTAATACATGAACTTAGCCCGGACCAGCCGTAACCGTGGCTTGATCCTCATATAACTAAAGCGGCCTTAAAGTTTTGTTGGACAAGACAAGATTTTGGTTGGACACACATCCTCGACACGTAACATTCCTCAGACCTCGCCCCCACTGATTATTGTTTGTTTAGATTGCCCAGCAACTCGACGAGCATATCGACGATTAATTAATTTCAAATTGGAAATACAATATAAAATTATAATATTAGTGACCGCTCATTAATTATTAGCCAACCCAATAAATATACTTACAAATTTTGCCTGCATTTTAAAGAAAATTAGGTTTCAAAGCAATCGTATTTGTGTATATATAGTATGCATCGTGAGCTTATTTTATACAAAAATGGTCGAGAACATATTGAAATATGCAAAAGTGGGATTTTATGGATATTCTCACAGTAATATAAGATATGTATCTAAGATACAATAAAATACTTCTTATTGTATTTATCTATTTAATTAACAATTTAGATGCATATATAATTATGCTCATAACGTATCTAAGTTCAAATATACAATATTCATTTATATTTTTAAAAAGTAAGTTAATATAGTATATTAATAATTGTATAACGGCATGACATAAAACTAATTGAATTAAAATAATTTGAATTAATAATAAATTGAATTAAAAATGTTATATAAAATAATATCGCATTCGATACATATGGATCTATATAATAATACTTCTTTTTAGGGGCTTATTGAATATTAAGAGCACTTTATTACGAAATTACTTCATATAATTGCATAAAATTTATTTACTTGATGCGCATATTTTTGTAAATGTCGGAATGACGACAGGTGGACAGAGCATAAAAAATTAATTCCAAATGAAGATAATAATCCACAAAATAATGAAAAATTATTCTATAACGAGTTAAGAAATGAAAAAAAAAAGTTTTATATTAATTTTGGGATAAGCCCACGCGTGACCACAGTATTCTCACTTATAAAGACTTGATAACCGATAGTATATACTATGAACCGTGGAAATAACTTTAGGTAGTATAGAATAACAGTGGTCATATAAATATTTTTATCCAAATGTCCATGCCATATTCTGCCTAGACAAAAGCGGATCATGAAACCTTATACTCGTGAACTTATTCATATACTTGCACACTCCATTTTTATAGCTCTTATCATTTGAATGACGGTTATGTCTTTCAGATGTTCCTCTTATTTATTCACCTACTCCTTTCTGAGTCTTATTATAACATAACATAAGCTACTCAGTCATAAAATAGGGTAAATATGTAAATTCATATATATCTATATATATATATATATATATATATATATATATATATATATATATATATACATATACATATAATATACATATATATATATATATATATATATATAGATATACATATAATATATATATATATATATATATATATATATATATATATATATATATATATATATATGCTGATCTCTTCATCCATACCTTCAATTTGGTACTACATTCATTATTTTAAAATTATTTTCTTTATTTAGAAAAAATATTTGCCAAATGGCGTAAAATTATATTCTTTTACAGAAATTATGGTGTTAAAAATATACATAGAAAAAATTACCTAAAACCTTGTCTGGGAACACATAGACGCCACGGTAACTTTTGTTTTTCTGTTGATAAGTCTCAAAAATACTTTATCTATTTCAATGACACTTTTACTAGGATAATACGTGAGGTTAAGATTGCAACATTATTGAATATTCAGACTCTTTAAATACTTTTGAATTATCTGTGAGGATGGAAATTTATTAACGAACTTCAAGATTACCTAAAAGGATGGAAATGTCAATCATTCGCCCTATGTTTAATACACCAAAATTTTCTCAAAAATCACTATTAGATTTCTACAATGACACTATGTTTGACGTCGTATTTTATATATCTTGGTTTTAATTCTGCCGTAAGAACTTTTCCACCTATATTCAGCAATGATCTGGTAGACATTTTAATAAACTAAATAAAAAACATTCAAAAATTATCAATACAAATATATAACTTGCAAAAAATTATACAAATAATTAAGGCAGAGCTTATTCAAATATTTCTTTTACGATCCCATTGTTTATACTGCAAATATTTTCATCGTTTTCCTAGAAACAATATAAAATCAAATATTTTACACGCTAGATGTTACCTGTAAACAATGGCCAGGTCGCAAAATAAAACTATTGGTTCTAAAATATGCAAATTAAATTATAAATATTCATTAAATAAACAAATTGTATCGCCCAAGTTAAAAGTAAAATTTCGGACAGGAGATAGGCGAACGGGCCATTTACATAAATAAATTACTTTGATTAGCATGACTTACGAGAATGATTCATATTTTTCCGCCGTCTATGTGTAATTACCATTGAGAGAGGCCAATTAAGTTTTGTTAAAAAAATATATTAAATTAATACCTAAGAGATACCAATGGAAAGCTTAAAACTTCCGCTTTTTATGAGAGAAAAGGTTTCTTAAATAAAACATAGAAGGTACTTTTTTTTATTTTGTAGTGAACTTTTATTTTGAGTTCGTTCGTCAGTTCGTCCATTCATGTTTTTAAAGCTTTAGATTCATGTTCAAGAATTTTCGCAAATATTTATGTACTTTATATAGAAATCTCAACAAATAAGTAATAAATTATATTTTTTTTCTTTAATGGTACCCTGTAGAGGGAAATGAATAAGGAGGTATTCTATATTTCAAAAATAAGGGAAAATAATTTCCTTAGTACATTCCATAGAATTTTATATCATTTGATGGGTGAAATTTAAATTCCATTTACCGTTTCCATTTTTAAACAACATATGCGAAATATAAAGCTTGGTACTGATATGAAATACTCCACCATCTTTCTAATGTTTTGAATATGGGTTTAAAAAATCTGAAGTAACTTACAAACTAAGATTTGATGAAAAATTTCAGTCAACTTGCGTCAGTAATTAATTTACGTCAAAAATTTCAGAAGATATAAGCAACTAAGGAAAACAACCGAGTGGGTAAAGCTTGTTATATTTAATAAATAAAAATAAACAAAACCTGTTTAGTGCAATTACGATTTACTCTATCAGGATCCAGTACATATTTAGTTATTTGTAAACATTTATAGTTGTGTAGTATTTCCGTTAAATTATGTGGAAATATTAATTTTTCACAACATAAATATATTGCCTTCTATGTATTTCACAGATTAAAAACATGGTGAATTTTTATATAATGGTATTTTTCGTCACATAAATATATAAATATAAAAATATATTACCCTCACTGCGTAAATATATAAAAATAAAAGTATATTACCGCATATATGTACATTTCAGAATAAATATGAATTTTAAAATGAGAACTTAATTTTCCATTCGATTTACAAACTCAACTGCATGTTTAATAGCATAAGTCGGTCAACTGTTATTCGTAAAGCATAAGTCGGTCAACTGTTATTCGTAAAGTAGTAGAGCCTACTTAGCAGTGATAATTTTTCTTTTAATTTCGTTACATATGCCAATATTGTGATCATTTCCGGTATTCAAAAATGGCGGTTTAACTAACAGAGGTGCGGACATACAACTCTAACAAAAGTGACCATTTGAAAGCTTAATATTTCGTAAACGAATTCATGTTTAAAATTTTTCATGACACACCTCCAATATTTTTCAAAGACCTATTTGATGATGCTATGTCCAAAGAGATATGCGAAAATAATCGCTCGCCTTTTTACACATAGGGGAAGTACCTAAAAATTCTTTTTCAGATATTTTATTTCATAAATTTATAGTTGTTATAAATTTTGTAGCGCAAACAGCCTACGAGTAAGACGGCTAGAGAGCTATAGAACCATAAAAAGAGATGCAAGCTATAAGTTAAGGAAACGGAAGAAAAAAATTAGAGACGTTTAAAAATTAAGAAAACCCGCAAAATAGTGAAGATAAAAAACGAAATTTAAACCAAAAATTAAAGTAAAACTTCTCTACTCTTGAAATAACGTCAATGCGTAAAAATAGAAAAAGTACCTATTGTTATTATATAAAATAATATTTTTGCTGTATTCACAAGGAATATCTTTCATTTTAACATTTTATCAACAACGCGTGCACCAAAGTTTAAGATAACCAGCATTCGCCATTTCGGGCCTGAAGGGGAAAGCAAGAGGTAAACGTAACCGGAAAATATGTAACTTATTTTACTGTGAAATTGCAAAACGAAGCTAAAGAAATTTTCCTCAAGAACATCAGAAGGATTAAATTTGGAAGCGAAATTAAATCTATTGTTAAATAAATTGGTAAATATTTTATTAAATTAAAAAGAAATTCAGTGAATGAGTTTGTATGTAGTGATTATATGACATGAGTTTGTATGGCTTATTATATTAAGATATTATATAAAAATAGTGTAGGGATTATGTGTAACCTGGAAATTTGAAAGGTGTTTCTTCATTTTTAAGACATGTTTAATTTATTTCTGTCAAATTCTGAGGTTGATTTCGTAAAATAAGGATCACAGACTATGATAACTGTTTACCTTATTATTTTATTTAGGTATTTACATATTGCCATATTCTAAAAATAACGATTTCGGATAAATGAATTAGTAAATAAATACTGTTGATTTCAAATTTAGGGGCAAAGCACTCAGCTTCTTCTCCAGCTTTCGCTCCATACTTCAATTGCGCATTTTAGACGATGCCTAAACCGACTTTAACAAGGGCAAAAAATTTTCATTTTAAAATGTTTATTGTCAAGTAGATCTTTTTTTTAAAGGAATTTAATTAATAACAAACAGTATTTGCGCCAGACATGAAAAAAATATCATACGAAAGAAATCGACAAAATCAGAGGTAAAGAAATGATCAAAAGTTATACTGACCTAAGAAATTATTGATAGAAAAAACAAGGCACTAATTTATTTGGATTCAGTTTTAAGTCATAATTGTACACAAGAACAAAGAAAAACTCTCAAACACGACTAGAACTTGCACTACGTATACATTAACGCCCTTAAACATTTAAGAGCTCAATATAAATATATGATTCATAATATAAATATATGTTCCACAATATAAATATATGATTCACAGTATAAATATATTGCTTTCTATTTGAGCACATGCGTAAAATTATGGTGCATATTTAAAAAAATATTATATTTAGGGTAATGGTTATAGTTTTCCCGTAATCTTCTAGTCATATTTCCCAACCATGCTTTTTTAATGATTTTTGGAGTAACTTCGGCAATAAGGGTGAAATTCTTTTTTCACGTATTTTTTAGGATATCTTTTTAAATATACAACTCAAAATAATGAAAAAAATGTATTATTTCATTCCATCAATAGCATGAAATAGTACTTACATATACACATGTACTTATGAATGTAACATAAAACATTTCTTGACGTTTCAGTTTCAGATGAAAATATTATCTTCAAGTTACCGTCGTTCCTAATTATATACTATAATAGATGTACGAAAACATAGGAAAATTAATTCAAAATGAATACATAGCAAAATTAATTCTGTAAAATTACTTATTAAAATATAAGTAATACTAGTTTTAAAATACATATTTTAATAGATATTCTAAACAATGGGCAATTCAACCCCATGTAGTCGAACTTGACAGGTTTTTGGTATACGTGGTTAAAAAGTAATAGACGGGAGGGATGTTATAAGGGGCAATGAATAATGCTTTGAAGACCCATATCTCAGGAAGCAGATACCGCATTAAAAATATTACGAGACATTTTCGATTTAAAAATAAACACCTTCAATTATATTCCATTAGATGGTAAAAGAATCGTCTCCAAGTTTGATATAAGGGAGGCTACTTAAAAGAATAGAAAAATTTAATTAAAGTGCTTTGTAAAATAACTAGGTTTTATTTAAAATGTGTTTTGTAAAATAACTAGGTCTTTCTGTGAAATTTTATAATTCGTCTTAGACCAAAACAGTTATGATGCTGTAACATGCAGTAAATATAAACTTAACAGCATTGACGGACATGAGGAAATTATAAGTATTTCGTTTTTGTTTCTGTATATTTATATATTTAGTCAGTATTATCGTTATATTATGCATATTTACCGTAATTTTGTCCATTGTGACCACTAAATTCGAATATAGTACCAGAAATACACCAATTAAAATAAAACAGCGTAACGTAGACGCATACAACAATATCGATATCGCTAAATACGGCTGTTAACACAATAAGAACCACGAATTGACACCAGTCGCTTAACGTGACGACCAGTCAGAGTATCGTGTCAACTTACTTACCCTTAACCTCGTATTACGTTACGGACTAACACAAACATATGAGCACTCCCATGCATTCGCTCCTGAAACAGGATATTACATGAAGACGTATAAAGGATACGGATATTGGGCTTAAGCTAAGCTTTCCTCTTGTCGTTTGATCGCGTGAGTTGAAGGCGGTTTGTTACATGCTTTTGGATATGCATACTAAATTGGCATGCTTTATTAATAACAGAGAAAATGAAAGTGAAATTAAAGTTTTAGATTTGGAAATAAAGGGAAGACACAAATTTCATGTGCACCACAATCGGATTTTAATAGACAGCATGAAATAAACATTTCTACAAATGTAAAAATAACTATGATCGTTTGGAAGATGTATAAAGGATATAGATATTAGAAATATAATCGAAACATTAAAAAAGTGCAAAATACAAAAGTTAATTTACCATTAGTAGAATATTTATTATTTCAGTATTTTAAGAAATGTACTTATGTACAAATATATACTTACAAACATAATATAATACTTTCGTTTTCAGATCGAAATGTTACCTTTTAGGCACTGTTTTTATAAGTATAATATAACAGATGGAAGATATAGGAAAATTAATTCCATAAAATGATTTATTAAAACGTATGATAAAGCAATTTCACGCAGAATTGAGAGCTAATTTATTTTGATATAGATCATAAAGCAGTAAAATAATTAAAATTTATTTGAAATAAAACAATTCATAATTCTCCTATCATAAAAAATATAATACACGCGTTACTCTTTGAAATCATAAAACACACCAGAAACATTTCATGAATAAATTTAATACTAAGAAATATTTAAGCAGTGAAAATTACGCAAATAATTCAGGCATAAACCGAGCTCCACTCAGCGTCTTACACCTTGAATATTTGTCGAAAGCGCTGCATTTATAACCCTTTGAATAATTATATATCAAATACATCCTCTTTAACATGTAAATGTATCTAAAAAACGTGCCTAGTCACGCAACAGCACGGCTAACTGGAGGCTGGAAATACGGACGTCGGCATTAAACTTAAAAGTACTTTAGTTGAGGAAAAGGTCGAGATGGAGATAAACGTGTACCGTTTTTTACGATCTGCCCTTCCGCCCTCAGAGCTGAGGCCGCCCCTTGTTTACGCCGCCCTGCTAACAAGCCGCTCGACAGGTATGTATTTGATAATTTTCCAAATGTGAAAATATTTGCCACTGTAGCTTCGTTGGCCCGCGTCCATTAAGCTCGGTAGGGTTGTAATGTATTGCAATTGTATCTTTCGTTAGGTTGGGTAGTCGTAATGGGGGCCGTTGTTTCTTTAATATTTTGAAAGAGTTTAGTGGCGTGATGTATTGATATAATATATTATGCTGTATTTGATGTCTTTTTATGACAAGATGCATATTGATTTTTATCAATATTTTCGAAGATTATCGAATTTTGTCGCATTAAACAAAGTGATAAATTTGCTATAACATGATGATGGATACAAATAAATTTCAAAATGTGAATATGTTTATGTGAGAATCTATTACAGACAAGGTCAAATTAAACTTAAATATTTTTAAAAATTTGCTTTATAAACTAAACAAAAAATGAGAAATCAAAATTGAATGAAAAAAAGAAAAGATAACGTCGAGACTGATTATTCAAAATTTAATGGTACACACAATATTTAGAAAAAAATATCAAATTTATTTTAAACGAACAACATGGAGAAATGTACAATCTTTAGTCAGAGTATTTATTATGCTTGTGTTTAAAGTAACGAAAATAAAACAAAGTAAAATGAGTAAGCAAAATTATAATAGAATTATGATAGGTTTATTTCGATAAACTCTTTAAAATATTAGAAAGAAAAGTTCACATTACTCAATGAAAAAAAATAATGAAAGAAAATATACAGGCTAATTTAATATTTTTTAATATTTTGTATTTTATAGTCGTTAAAGGTTTTTTTGGTATTACAGATACAATATGGCAATTGTTTAATCAAATATTTCAGTAAGTTTATGGTATCCGTTTAAAGTAGGTGAATAGTTGTGCAAGTAGTGATTAAATATGATCTATTTTTCTTGCCAACACAAATGGCATCGCTTGATGAATATGTTTGATGATGATATAAAAGAGCAATAATAATAAAACCACGGTGAAGATGTAGTAAGTAAATATATCTAAAAACAAAATAGAAACCACACAGCACATAAAAAAAGAGGCCAGAAACTCAAGCCGATATGAAACCAAAGCAAAATCTAAAGGTTAGTCGTAAGTCCTAGAATAACTTCGAAAGAATCATAAAAGTTTTTATATTATGTAATGAAAAAAATAAATTATTCTGATACTCGTTCCAAGATATTTTCATTTTATAAAGATTGAATTTAATTTCATATATTTATAGAAATTGTTATTATAATTTATTTATTTATTTAACTACTTTAATGTATCTATTTGGTACTTATGGCGGACTTATTGCTGCGAGAGCAATATCTTACAGCAACATCAGTCCAGCCCCGTTCGAATAACGGCCGGGAATCGAACCCGGGTCCCCGCGGTACGCCGCATCGTAAAAGGCCGTATGACTTGTGATCAACCCAACACACCACGGCGACGACATTTATGCTAAACTTAACTCTAAAAATAAAAACTGTGCCTTTGCTTTCATAGTTTTTCAAAAATATATAGGGTTTTTACGATTTTTAATATTCACAGAAAAAATTATATCAAAGCGCTTGTGGATTCAATTCCATGTCTAACCAACTCTCTGTCCGTCATTTTTCCTATGCGTGCATTTGATGTTAAAAACTGAGGTTTATTATAGTTAATAGTAGTTAGGAATTAAAGATTTTTATACCTAAAGTACAAAAACATTGATTCTCTATTATTAAGGGTAATATTTGTGGAAGGGCTATACAATTTACTAATAATAAGTTACCAACAAACTTTTTTGGAAGAAAAAAAATAGAGAAGTCAAAGACAAAGCTTTTTTTATAGTTAAAGATATGTATGATTGATAGAAAAAAATTCAAAAAATTATTAAACTGCTCACTATCAGATTAGTTATATCTTACAAAACTATATTCTAGACTTTATCTTGGAGAAAAAACAACAGAAAGTATGAAAAAAAATCAAAATAATTGGAAATAACCATAGACCTTTTCAGAATTTTACATCAGAAAATAAATATTCAGTCGGAAATAAATAAACACAGCAAATTAATGATTTATTATATATTCGGTTAAATTAACACCTTACGCTATGTAAGACCTTAAGAACATAGGTTTCATCAATTTGTTCGTAGCAATGTGTTTTGATTAATTATTAACTTATTAATTTTCTGTTTATTCAGCCATCTGTCGTGCTTAAATGAGCTTAGAACCGCATGCTTATACATTGGATTAGCTTAATACAAAGTAAACAATTTTGATATACATATAGCAACAAGTATATAGCGCGTTGTAAGTACAACCTAACACAAAGCAGTCCTGTATCGAATGGCATCACAGTAGTCACGTCAAGTTTATTGCTTCATCGTCCACATTCACAGTTTCATTAAAGTGCAACTCAATATGCCCTTTAACAAGACGTACGTGCCTAACTGACATGCTCTTATGGGGCTTCCGCTCACGAAGGGCACTTGTGGATCAGCGTGATACCTACTTACTGGCTGAAGACTACAGACGGATTACGTATTCGTTAGTAGCCGGGTTACGTACTCGTGGACAGACTTAATATGTATGAATAATTTCATTCGTGAATGTGATGATGTGTTTAAAACGACACGTGCAGATCCGTAAGTTCAAAGAACTCTCGAGTGGAATCGACTTAGATATCTGCTAGAAAAGTTGCTCGTGATATTTCGGTTATGATTGGTATCTATTAAGCAAGCAACTAATGTCTCTTTTTCAGTAATTTTTTGAGGTTATACAAATTTATCGAACAGCCTTGGTAGAATTTATTATACACATGACAGATTATATTGGTTTTCTCGAAATATACTTTAAACATACTTTAAACAATCAATGTATATTTTCCTAAGACACATATTGAACGTTACTTCGTTAGTTTTTTCCCCCAATGGAATACATCAGAAAGAGGACACGCTAGTTCTCTTCGTGAAATTTTAATATTTTTTTTATTCTTCATCATCTGAAACTCAATTGCCTATTAAAATAAAAGATTGAATGCCATGCTTTTTATATATCTGGTAGGGTATATTGACTGGCGACTTCCTGTATTAGAATTATAAGAAATAAAAAGTAGTCTGCAAGAGTTAGCATCATGCTCGCATATTGTAATAGAAAAGCTACTTCATTCTTTGAGGAAAAAGTGGAAATATTTCGTTTGCCTACCGTAAAAGCTAATAATAACAAATTATGATAGCGGGTTTATTATTAGCCTAATTATGATATTCGCGGTTATTATTATAGTGTATAAGAATAGTAAATAATTATTACTAAACGTAGAATCGCAGGAAAGTTATTAATTTGCTATCATGGTAAATTATTTGTCCTGAAAAATATACCCTTCATTATTAATTAGTTCTCAAAAAAGGCCCTAATTGCTTTGATGTTAAAGATCTTCAAATATATTTCTGAACCGTCTACTTTCTAAGTATTAATATGAAATCTGAGAGTAAGTTATTCCAACGTTAAACTCAATATTTCAATAGTTTTGAGCAATAAGCTATATTTTAATGTAATCAAAAATGCAATAATGACATGCTCTCGTTTACGTGTCCACTTTGTGCATGGTGATGAGCTGGTCGAAACTACCCCTGAAAGGGTTTCATTTGTGCGGGATCTCGAAGGAATTATGAATGGTCATCTTACATTCCACAATCATATCATCAAAATCTACCAGAAAGCCTGGAAGTTACTAGGGTTTGTCATACGGCATTCTCATAATTTTAGTGATGTTGAATACATCATTGCCTTATTTAACTCTATGGTCCGTAGTATTCTTGAAACAAATTCAGTCGTATGATCTCCGTATGAAGCAACTTACATCGGAAAAGAGAAAATATTTAAAAAGTTCATGTTTTTTTGTATAATACAAAGTGTATGGCTAGTATGCTTATTTATTACCTTCCAAATTTATGGTTGGAAGGTTGGAGAGTAATTCCCTTCAACTCTGACGTGAGTTGCTTTAGATCATTTTTTTATATCAATAAATTATAATATTGAAAATCCCTCTATCTTTAATTCAGTAGCGCTTAATATTTCTTACTACACAAGACGACGATTTCACCTACCTAGAGCGTGCACGAATAGTCTACAGCGTGCACCTCTTTTTTGTACACTCACATTGTTAGATGTAGTATTGAAAGATGCACCAAGTCCAAATATTTGTTCTACTCAATTGACTGCGTCAGCAATTGGATTATATAGTCGCTCGGTGGTTCACAATTAGTCACTAGATATAATAGACTAGTGATCAGTCGTGAACCACCAGGCAACTCCATAACCTGTGTATATCTGTCTTTTTTGTGATTGTTACTGTTTTTGCATCAAATTATATGTTGTTCTCGTGGATGTTTATTGATTACTTTATAATTATATTCCTCCACATGCTCAGCACTTTGGATAAACGTGTAAGTTGAAGTTTTTACGTAATAAATCTGTTCAAAATGCATAAATATTTAAAGAGAGCTTGTAGGAACTTTAGATATTTTATTCTAATAATACTCTTTCAAAACTTTGGATATTTTATTCTAACAATATTTTATTCTAACAATACTCTTTCAAATATGTTTGGCACTTCGACGAGTTAGTTCCACTTTATTTCATTTAATATTTATTTATACCAAATAATGTTAACAAATTTAAGTGAACAATTTGTCGATAATTGTTACTCAATAAGTTATCCTTTGATGATATTTTCAAACAATACCAAAACTTTTCCAAAATAAAAATACGTCGAAGTATATAGTTTCCAAGAAAATAAATACATACGCTGCGAGCAGACCAATAAATCCTAAATATTAATATTGTCTCCTGGTAGACATGGTCGTATGAACGTATTCTACGAGATTACTTGAAATATACATTTCGAGCTATTCTAGAAAGGAGACATGAAATATACTATACTTGAAATATACATTTGAAGCTATTCTAGAAAGGTTTAGTCATTACACATGGCATATTATATCGTAGTTTATTGGTTTTCTTGGAATAGGGTTTTTACAGCACATTGTGTTTAATGTACGTATCTTTACATCATAATAATAGTAAGATATTGGTATGAAGCATTTATTGAATAATATGGTAAAGTTATGATTTTGCATTTGATTAAGTCACTTGTATGAAATTTTTATACACAAAATTTTTATATACATGTTATAAATTGATCAACTACTACTCGTAAATTATTGGAGCCAACTTAGCTGTGGTAATTTTCTTTCTAATTTTATTACATTCAGTACTGTTGTGAATACATTTTTAGACATTCAATTGAGGGTGGAGATACGTAACTCTAACAAAAAATATAATCTTAAAGCTTAATATTATATACTAACTGGTGCCTGCACTTCGTTCGTGCGGACTTCAGTTTTAGTTTTATCAGATTTTCTTGTAGAGAAAAATTGTCACGTGTTTGTCCATCTATATGTACTCAAATTATAAAAAAATAGAAAGATATAATATATTTACAACCGCAACAAAAATCTATGTATATATAATCAAAATATAGCATATAATATTTTTACAAACGCACTTATTACTAAACGTACTTATTGTAGCTATTCTTATGTAAGAACGAAGTAATTATTATAAACACGAGATTTTAGTCAAACGCAATAAAACCAGCGAAAGTTATATCTAAAGTTTTTATCTAACCCTAATAATCTGAGTTACCAAATAAGTATATTTACAGATATACGTACAGAATGGTCATTACAAATTCTATGAAATTATTTTATTTATTTAATTATTTTCCAACTACTAAATGCAACAGATAATTGAAGAGAGTGGTCAGATAGACTGCGTTACCGAGTCTAGCTGTTACCAAGGTGCTCCGTGCGTCTTCAAATTCGTGCGTTCGTTGTGAATCATCTAATGCTATAGGGCAGGGCGCGGTTCGCGGTACGGTTTATATAGGCTAGCCACGCCCGACTAACACGCGAAGAACCAGTAAGCTGATTCCTTTTAATATGGATGACCATATTGATAAGAGTTCAACTTATATTGGACATGTCCATATCTCCGAAACCATGCATTATTTTTTTAACTTTGTGTTCATATAAACTTCCAATCATGGTTTTACAAACTACAGTTAACAAAAGTTTCAGCTAAATCGACCGAAGCACGTTTCTAGAATACCGCGTATTATTTCAATTTACCTAACTTTTTTCTTTGTTAACCGACTGGAATAAAATATACACTAAATGTTACGGAAAGCTTGTCACAATACATCAGCGAAAACCGCATTCAAATCGGTTAAACCGTTTCTGAGATTAGCGTGAACAAACGCAGACAAACTATTTTTTTTGGCATCAGTAACATAAGTTCAACGTGAATAAATTGTTTTTTAAAGAAATATTTAATGTACAGGAATGGCTTGTTTCCGATTTTATTATATGTATAGATATATCTGTATCAAAAAAGTATTCCTGACATACCCTTAATATTCTTAAAATATATATTTATCGATACACTACATAAAATGGTACATGAAAAAAAGTGCTTTACCCTACTTTAGATTCCCATAAAAAATGTTTACACCATTTTATATCATAACTTTGTAGCACTAATAGTCTGCGAGTTAAACAGTCGTGCATACATATTTTATTTTAACAATTTGCATACATATTCCTAAAAACCACACCATGAAAATAAAAAAAATATTACAACGAATATAATGAAACTAAATCAATAACAACTACTAAATCAATATATCAACGTACAATGTATATCATTCGAAAAATTCACAGTCCGAGACAGTAGTCATGAACGTACTGATAGACCATAGGAATTAAAGGAAAGGAGAAAGCCCCAATTCGTGGGTTTGCGGTTAAAGAACATAAAACGTTGAATACCTTCCGTTTCGATTGTAAAATTTATAAATGTAAAAGGAAGATAAACTTAAAATCAAAAGTAATCGCTATTATTAAGAAAATTTTCGAAATGCACAATAATAATAAGAAATTCTTATCTTATATAATTATCATGTCTAAATGAACTTTACTAAATTAAAAAAAAGTAGTGACCGTATTAACAAATTAAAATACTGCCATGGTTTTTAGGATTTCCTGTGACATGATAATATAAGCAGACATCCTCTTAAGAAAATCAGATGAATTTTTTTTGTTCCGAATTTTCCTATTACCAAAAACTTACAACCTCATATTTATAGTTTCTAGAAAGTTTAATAAAAAACCGAGACCATAAAGTGGCAAACATGTCTTTATTCTGAACATAAAATTTGTCTGAGGTTAATTTTCAGGATTCGTTGCGGAAGAAAGAATGAAAACTTTTTAAGATAATTATGACCATCTATCTCTTCATCTGTGAAAGGCGTTTTTCTCAGAAAAAAATTCAAACGTAATTATAGTCTATACTATTCAAATGATGAACTTGAATATAAATTATAACAAATATTTATTTTCTGACAGAAAAACATAAATTTTAGGCCAAAAAGAAGATATATTTGTAACAAAGTCATGAAAATATGTACATATTCCAAATTTCACTTTTATTTAGAAAAAGTTTAGATCACCAGAATAGAATCAATTTAACAAACACTAAATATTAATTTTGTAACAAATATTGAAATCATGATTTCTTAGGATTACTAAATTTGAAAAACCTAAAATTTTACTACGATTCCATGTGGCAGTATTCATTGTCTGCTTATGATAAATTTATAAATTTATGTTTAATTCTAAGCTTTCTTCTCATGTTTCTCAGACACGTAACAAAAATATTTAATTAACTTTAATTCATTTAATTGTTTCATTTTAAATTAAGACATTAAAGTTTAGATTACAAAGACATTTTTATATTATAAAGACACTCCGAATACAAAGATATTTTCCTGTCATATATAAAAAGTTATTTACGTTTCCACTTCGGAAGCAATCATCCCTGTATTTTCACGACCAGCGTAGTGACTGCCACCTCGACCATCACCGAACCGCCATTACAATATCACCCAATTTTTCAAGAAAATCCGTCCACAATTCCCTATGACCCCGTGATGTTGTAACGTAATCAAATCAAATGATACAACAACAATTTGTATTCGGGCCACGGCGCGAAATAGTCGTTTCGATACTCGTTTAGATAAAGTTTGAAAAATTGACCGGGCGACCGACGGCCGCGGGGGGCGTCGCGACGCCGCAATTTATTCGGGAACACCCAATTACTTTGGGACGCGGCGCCGCGGGGGTTATCAGTGGGACGACGCAATCTGGACCCAGTACTGGGACAACTCGATGCTTATATAGCGCATCGTGATTACTCGTATGCTCCGATGTGAGAGTCCTTATGGCGGAAGCGAAGGTGAAAGTGTTTTGTTTTCAAACGATGAATGTTTTGTTACAAATTCATAACCCCGTTATCAATATCGTTCTTTTTTCCCTTAAAAACAAGAGTAATATATTAGTGTATGTTTAATTTGAAAAGTATACGATACACAGGCATTCCCTAAATTATTTTAATAGGCCGAAAGGCCAAATATTTTTTACTAAAGATACTATAAAAATATGGGCCTATCACAATAATACGACATTCAATTCATCAAAGGAAGAAATATGGTAATGTTAAATATAGTCTAATTAATATAAATCAATGATCGTTACATTAGTATGTTGATATTAATTTTTCATATATTACCTTATTTTATTGGCCAAAATATAACCGTGGAAGTTAATAATTTAGTTGAAGATAATGTCTTCACTCTGTTAATTGTGTATTAAGGGCAAAAAAAATTACATTGTTGGTAATATCGTATTTTTTTCGCGAGAGGAAAATTGTATAAATTTTTAAATCCACTCTAAATTCACTTTTCAGTTGGCATTTCAATATATAAAAACAAATGGGAAAATAAATTCATTACTTCGGTAAAATAATATAGTCTATTTTTTGCATAAATAACACAGCGTCTTCTTTAGTAGAAACTGGATTAGCGGCGGATTTTATAACACGATATCTATGTGTCTAATTTATGTGGTATATATATCTACACCACACGAGAAAAAAAAATAAATATCAATTAGCGCCATTTTTATTAATACATTAAAATATACAACCAAGTTTACCATTTCTCAACGACAATTTGTCCGAATGAAATGACGTTGTATGGAGAAATATCTACGATACATATAGTGGTAATTAATAAATATACAGTTTAGGACATGTTTCTTTCCATTAAGTGATGGATATCCTTTATAAACAAAATATGTAATATTTCAAAAGGAGTTTTTAAAAATATATCGGTTGAATATTTTTGTTAATAAAATTGTTTATCCTTTAAACGACCGTTTTGAAACTATTGAACCGATTGTGTTGTACACGAACTTAACCAAGATTTTGATATAAGCAATTTCTGTGCCAAAGTTCATTCTGATCTTAAGAGAAATGTGCGCATACGTGTGTGCGTATGCGCTCGTGTCTGCAGGTCTGCTTGCGGGCGTGCTTAGATACGTGTATGCATGCGTGCACGAATTCGTGCGTACGATTGCGTGTGCATGTGTACGTAAATTTTCAAGGTGTTGGTTTGGTTTTTTGTGACCATTGTTGATAAATATGTAGTAAAATCACCTCGAAATTCCTAGAAATTCCTTTTGTTTGTTAATTTTAAAACTTTCTTGATCCACTGTAAATACATTGAGAATACGTTTATGATTACTAAATAAGATTATCCCTTGTAATTTAGTAAAAGTGAAACATTTTTTATTTAGTTCTTTGTTTTTTTTTCACAGTTGAATAACCTCACGGATTTCAATAAAAATTTGTGGATACTACAAATAACACACATTTTAAGTTAAAATAGTATATAATGACATTACCATTTAGTTTAGCGGGGCAGTGAACATAAATGATAAAAAAATAATGCAGGTATAAAAAAACAAAATGCGGTGCCAAAACTATAGGAAGTTTGGGAAGATATAATCAACCGTCAATAGGTAACAAACGATAAGCATTTTAACTATAAATAAAATATTGAAGCCTAATGCCGACAGGTGTGAAGCCTATTACTGACAGGTGTGAAGCCCATTGCTGACAGGTGTGAAGCCTAATTCTGACAGGTTTGAATATTGTGAAACCTAATGCCGACAGGCTGATATTTAACTATACAAGTTTTTTACATATTATTTTGAGTCCAGTTGTTATAACGGTAATCATTATTTTGACCGGGCATGCTGATGTAGCGTATGCGTAAATGCATGAGTTGATGAGAGAATTGAGGAAATCAGCTTAAATACCATGCAAATGAGGCTGCGGGTAAAAGGTAGTGTAAAAATATAATACTTCCAAAATATATTTGAAAAAAAAAATTTATTTTAAGTGTGGGAAGACTGGTCATCATGATCCTGATATTATACATACTATACAAATATACTATGCTTTAACAATCTTTTACCTTCAGGAGCTTTTTTATTTATATCAAAAAATTTAACCTGGAAAGTCTATAATGGTATAAAAATCACTCTAGCCTTTTGGTAGAAATAGTAAAATCCCTGATATTCTTTCTATATTATTCTTTGATATTCTTTCTATATTACAAATTTTTTTATATTCTTTCTATATTACAAATTTACTTTTTATTAACTTAAAAATTATAAGTTTTACTGTCGTCAAGAACTAATGTAAAACTAAGGGTTATTTGAGTTAAACTGTAATTCGGGTTCGTGTTTGAAAAAAAGATGTCTAATAAAAAGGTGATCTAATCCTTTCTGGTAAGGATCCGTAATTTTTTTACTTTTTATTATTTGGTAAAATGAAATATCGTAATTTACGAGTTACAAAGAGAATTAACAGCAAAAAATTGGACATAAAAATAGTAATACCAGCCTTTAAACCACACCCTTTGACTATTGGTAAGCACTTAACATCATTTGTAATAATAACATCGTAAAGGGCGGTTATGAACCAATTCAAGCATCGTGATTACAGCCGAACAATAGCGACATTACCGATTTGAAGCATATGGAGGAAGGTGGGGTAGAATGTGTTAGGTAAGAAAGCTCAAGGCTGACCTTCGGAGCTTCGATCGGTGTCACCGGGGGAGGCGCTGGCCGCGGGCGGCGTTATTGGAATTCCTCACGCCAGTCCGGCCGCGGCGCGATTAACGATCACTCCCAGACCCCCATCAAGACATTATGACCACGAGGTAATATTTGCCCAAAGGGTTTCCATTTGCCTGCGTATACAAGGTGTGCTTTAAGTAACGAAGGAATATCTCACGGAGGCTTTATTTGAAAGTTCATTTTGGAAGTGAGATAGAAATGAAAGAGTTTTCTGGTAGTATTTTATTTTTTGCTACAGTACAGTATATTAAACAAATAAGTTACATGCACTAAGTAATGTAACGTACTAATTATTTATATTTTTCCAAGTTATTTTCAGTCCACTTTGTAAAGAAAATTTGTGATAAAGAGGGATGAGAATGTGTTTTTATGTGTAAGATTTGATATAAGTAAAAATATTTTACAATTCCGTAATAGTGTTTAATTGAACACGGGAAAAAAGGGGTCTCTCCAAATCTAAATAAAGTGGAATTCTAGACTAGTCTATTACTTGACAAATGTTTGATGTAATTTAAACAACATTAAATTACTGTTCCCTGTTAAGATCATTTATATATATATATATATTATATTATATATATATATATATGTCATATATATCATATATATATATATATATATATATATAAATATATATATATATATATATATATATATATATATATATATATATATATATATATATATATATATTGGTTATAGCACTCAAAATTAGTGAAGATACTTGTGATATTAAAGTCTAATAAATCCCGTCAAGTGTGCATCGCAACAAGCGGTATCTAGTAGGGTTGCGTAATTAAAATTTTTGACGCATGTTAATTAAAATAACTTTATTTTGAAATATTGCTAAAACTGTTAATAAATTTAGAACTATATAAATAAATATATTAAAAGACTTCTCAAATTATAATCCTCTGGATGCGATTCTCAACTCCTGTCCACTTTACATGCATGTGTGACTCTTTAAAAAGAATAATATTTTGCTATGTAATAATTGAAAAGGTCATTTGAACCATCAACATTTGTAAATATCCTGCAAACAGGTCTCAAAATATAGAAATAACAAGGCCATGTTAGAGGGATGGGTAGACATAACAATATCACAAAAGTTCCTTTTTTTATTACGGAATTCTAAATGATACTAAAGTAAGTAATTTAATTTCCACACAAGAGCAGAATACATTAATAAGAATCAGACATTAACGACTACAATTGGTTTAGCGCCAGGACAACATCTGGAAAACAAAATTACCTTTAAAATGGCGGCGGGCGATGCCGCACCTTCCAAAATTTTAAGGTGTGGCGGAACAAAGTATGAGATCACTCCTATCTATACTCTATTCCATCCCAAAAGAGAATATTTGTAAACAAACCAATTTCAGATTTAAAATATGGTTGGCACAAATATATATTCAATCAGTCGATGACTATTTAGACAACTCATGTTATTTCACCATCATATATTATTAAACTATGTACTATAATCATAATTTTAGATTAAAAAACTGTCATGTTAAATCATATTGTAAATATAAATATTACACCATTATTTTACTAATATTAATTGTAAAATTTAGAGGAGAATAATGGACAACCCTGGCTGTAATCACGAAAAACTCGGAGGTATAAAACATTTCGGAAAAAATATGCAATATTCCGACATGTACGAAGTCCATACCCATGTATGCCGCACAGAATACATCATTTACTTCACGTGTTGTATTCATGTGTTGAAGTGAAATATCTGTAATAAATCATTTTCAAATTGACGTAGAAAATATTCGAGTTTCTAGCATGATGCTTAAACGAGGCAGAAAGAGAAAACGAGACTGAACATACAGGTAATTCTCATAAGCATAGTGAAAACAAAATTGTGACATTTTATTTTCAAATGAATGTTAGTATTTTGAATGTACATGTTCCGTAAAATAACATTAGAAAAAATTAATATTAAATATATGTAAATAAAAAAAATTCTATTTTTAATCACAAATGGAAAAGAAAAGGTTTATAAGACTTGAACTCTTATTTTACTCTGTTTAGAAACGTTCTTTTTTGGAGTGGATCGAAGTATATTTACTATTAGCCGACGAAGGTAGTACCTGAGAATTATCTGCGTAATATTCGGTCATAATCTAATGCCTATTAGTTATCCAATGTTGCAATTAGGTCTATTGGATGTTGACGTAACATTGGTGCATAAAAATGTAGGATATTAACAAAAAGTAGCATGTATATTACTATTCACTTTAAAAGAAAGTAGCATAAAATGGTGTAAGTAAGAGAATATTGCGTATCAAAAGTTTTAAGTGCAGTAACAAATTAACAAAAATTATATATTTTATAATTGTAATGCTATTTATAAACAAAAACTAACTAGAAAGTAACTAAAAAACTAACTAAAGATAATAGTTTAAACAGTTAAGGGTACATACTACTCCAGTCAAACCATTTATAGTCCTAAATATTGACGTAGTTTTTTAAGAGAATATTTTGTATCAAAGGTGTTAAGTGCATTATCAAATTTGAATTAATAAAAATTGTAATACTATTTATAAACGAAAACTAACTACTTCAAGAAAGAAACAAATAAGTATTTAAGTAATAGTAAGACTCGCGCTACAAACTTAGAAGTATATAATAGTTTAAACAGTTAAGGGTATATACTACTCCAGTCAAACCAAAATAAAATCCTAAATACTGACGTAGTTTTTTACTATGTTAATACGGTGTATTACAGGACGTGTCTTTTATATATATATATATATATATATATATATATATATATATATATATATATATATATATATACATATATATATATATATATACATATATATATATATATATATATATATAACTTATTTTTAAAATAAATAAAATTAATAGGTTCCCTATACATTGTATTTATTTCAAATTATTAATACATGAATTAAGGAAAGACTAATAGTTTTGAAGTGTAATTAAACTATGCCTAAGTATAAAATATGACAGTCGGTCTTAAATTGAGAGTCATAGTGTTACGTGTGAATCGTGGACGAACAGATGAACATACGAATATGGTGCAATTTAAAAACAAAAAAAAACTTTGCCTAAATGAACATTACCAAAATTAATAATGTTATATATATATATATATATATATATATATATATATATATATATATTCTTAATTTAGTATAAAATTAGTGAACATTTACGAATTTCGTTACAACAAAAATAAAAATCGAAAATTTTTACATTTAATTGTTATTTCGTATTTTCCCTGAATTTCTTTTTCTAAGCTCAATGTATTGATTGTCACTTGTTTTGTCATTTATAAAAACCATATCTGCCGTAAATTTAAAAAAATTACGGCAGATACCTTAAACCGTACCTTTCCGATTTGATAAAGAAATGGACGTATACTCGTATATATATAGGCATATAACCAGCGTGACATTCAAAAACCACCCCCTTCTTTCACCTTCAATTAAGTTCAGTGATAAAATCCAATGCGAATTATTATCAAAATTTTTCTAGAAAATGAAAAATAACAATTTAGATTATATACATACAAGTATATCTCACTAACAATATGTTAATGAGATATACTTGTGTGTAAATAATGGACAACCGTGTATAGTTGAAACCTCCTAGAATTCAAGTGCAAATAAAAAAAACCAGTAAACGTCCATTTAGTGTAGGGCCCAGGTATTAGAAATGAAAAAATACGGTATTATTTATGGTTTTATTTAAGTTGTCAGACAGAATTATTAGAACTCCTGTATACTTTAATAAAAATTCAGGTTATTTCTAGTATCTTATAAGTGCTATTTCTACGGAAGTCTTGAAACCAACTAGACCAATTAAAGTGTATATTGTATCCCGTTGTATCATCCATACGCAGATGTAACAGAATATTTTGTGAAAGTCGCGGGCCTGACAGATTCATCAAACAAATTTACTTAAAACTCGAAAAGGGCGAAAAAGACGTTCATTTTGGAACGCGAGAAGGAACATAATGTTAATTAACTGTTTACTATTAATTTATTTAAGCAATAGCTACAAGGTATAAAAATCGGTACCGATTATTTTATGAGAATTCTAAATTATATTTATTTCTTTTTAATATTTCTGAGTATTTCAAAAATAAAATATGTGCGCGTTTATTACGATATTTTTTCCCTTTTGTATTACTTACAATAAGGTTACGAAAGGTTATATTACTAACTTGTTATGCATTTCGTAACCTTATGGTTACGAAATGCATAACAAGTTAGTAATATATTTTAAATGAGTGATACGAAATTTATCTACCACTGATTATGGATGGTAATTGTGGTAACTATAAATTTGTACCTACTTAGAGTGACAAAATTTATCTATACAATTTGACTTTCATGAATGTTATTGCTACATCTAAATTTTTCATTCATGGCATTACGTTGCAAATTTTGATGCATCGTCTTGTATAGGAGAACCATTAAAACGAATATATGAGGACATCATCCTCGTACACTCTCATTACTGAAAGAAAGGATAAAACGTTTTACGATGATCGTAACAGTGGTTCAGATAAATAGATTGATGCTGAGATGTGAGGCGGCATGTAAATCTATATACGATACAGCGTATAAGCATCGAATATGATTTATCAATATAAAAATTGAAGAGAGCTATATTTGGTGGTATTATTGTGCATCAAAGTACAAGTTTTCCAACATTTTATACACATTAGCAAAAGGAAATGTAGTATATGCAATGTTATTTATAATATAGCTGTAAAATGATAATTCTCGTTTATAAAATATAATGGTCGATATAATTTGCATACAGAGTACTCTAAGTGAATGTTTTCAGTTTTTACTGACATTTTAATATCTTAATGATTATAGTCACAGACAGACAGACAGATATAGTATAGATTAAATGAAACTATATGCTAATTGCTATTACAAAAAATATAGAAAGTTATTCAGAAACATACATACGTAGAGATAAACAAACTTTTCTAATGGGAAGATTCTTACGTTTGACTTTATTCAAATTTAACTACACTTAATTAATGCCAATAAAATTGTGCTTACGTAAATGGAAAAAAGTTACTTATTTATAATGAAAATTTAATTAACATGTCAACCGTAACATGTTCCGAAAATGACTGCCATTAATCGCTACGACAATGATCGGAAAAAAGAGAATAGATGATATTTATTAGTTCTAGCACACCAAAATCAGTCCTAAAAAAATCGGAACGGCTCGACTGACCCTCGCTGATTGGAGTTAAAAGGCTTTAATGCTCAAAACGAGTTAAAACGTACTAACGAAGAAAAGACTAGAATATACGACCAAACAAACGTGCATGTCTTTTGTTAAAGACGAACCCATATTCACTTGTACATTGAGTCGGTGGATAATCTGCCACTCAATCTTATCATATAAAAATCGGCAGTTGGTGGCCGCCGACTTACCACCAAAAAAGTCGTTCGCCTGCGATGCTCGTTAGTGTAAACCTCTTGTAATAAATAGATTAGTACCCATTTTACTGAGCTGCGGAGACTTGAAAGTGATGAAGAATAATGTTAAGAGATGACGAAAACAAAATTACAAATAAATCAGAGTAGTAATTATAAATTAAAAAAAGCAAATAAAAATATTTAGAAAGTAGTTTTCTATTTTGATTTATTTTAATATAATTTTATTATTATTAACCTAAGACCTCTTTCCACTCTTCACCGCAGGTATGAATTTTCTTTTGATACTTTAATATTCTTTTACGGAGTGCTTTTGACAAACTCAAAAGTTTGGCGCTTCGCTGTGTACACCATAATAGCAAATGTATATCTTAGTGACAGTTGGTACCGCATTATGGCACACCCTACTTGACTTTCATGAAATCAAAATTAATTCTAGGAATATATACTTCTTTTTATTTTTATTATATTACTTCTTATCACAAATAGTCTTGTTTCGCTGCAATAATCTGATCTATCCAAATAACAAAATAGTATTATTGATTTTTTTTCTTTAAATTTCAATTCATGTTGTGATGAATCTGAAATTTTGACGATATTAAAGATTTCCGTTTTAAATTCGAGCACTTCTTAATAAATGCGCTCACCCGATGAGTTTGTCCAGCTAATTCCCTTCTGAAGGTTCCGTTATAATCAATGTTGGTTTTAAAAATGTGAAAATGAATTTTTTTGTATGTCTTTTTTATTTTCTTAATTTCTTAAAGGACTCTGTTATGCTAATTCATCTTTACAAAAACTTTAAAGATAAATATGTCGTGAACCGTTAACGTTGAAAAATGAATAAAATTTTCTATAATTCCCTCCTAAAGTCACTTTCACATAATCTACGAATTTTTAAGAATTATGTTTATTTTACGAGAAATCGTTTATTTCCAATTATATCGCAAACTATTTATCAATATTTAAAACTTTTTAATAAGTAATTTTACCATAAATTACCATGAAGGCCATTTTGTAAAATGTATACTTTTCGAGTAACAGCGCACAAAAATTAATAAAAATTGTTTTAGCAAACATTTCGTTTGGTATTTTCCATACGTGAAAATAGAAAATTTCGTTTTACTGATTTGTAAATTATCTAAAATATATTATCAGATATAGTTATTAACCTTATAATGTATTTAATTGTTTAATATATTTATTTCATACTTTTTTCGTAAGATTAATAGTTTTCGCCAAAAGTCCGATAATTTGAGATACGGTCAATTAAATATTATGGAATTAATTAAGGGGATTACCCACTACGGCCCAATTCAGTTTTATGATAATTATAAATTTCAATAAATTTAGATACAAGGCTTTCACTATCTCGTACATACTTTTTGGTCTGGCTTCCTAAAATGTACAGGCCGAAACATAATTATTTTCTCACTTTGAACAAATTACAAATACTAAGATTTGAAGCTTAATTTTTGTCCAGATTTAAAAATAATTTCCTGGAAAAAAGTACTATTATTGAAGAAATAATTTAGAAAAATTACATATGAATTTAGGGATTTTTTCATACAAAGGAACCCAAAAAGTGTTAAAATATTTTCAGGCCATTAAGAAGTAGTAACTGCTGTCAACATAATTTCCAATGCAAATACCTTAAAAAACTAACTTCCATTAAAACCGATAGATCAAAAGTTAATGATACGTAGTTATAAATACATTTATAGGGAAATAAGGGACCCGTTAATTAATAAAATTAAGCGTGGAGAAATTTAATCCATTCGATTTAAAATATAAGAGGCGAGGATTAAATGGAAAGTATTAAAAGCTTTGTCAACTGAAATGGACGAAATAATTTTAAAAACTTTTCATATTAATGTTATCTGAATCGCCATTGATTAGCTAAACGACTTTGGTTACCTAAACGACAACAATAACCGAATTTCACAAACTATCTCTAAAATATACCACTAAAGGGGTAGAAACGGATTACCTACCAAAACTGATTGATCGTTTGGCTAAATTGTGCACGAAGGTTAACATTGGTGATATTTCAGTTTTTTCTTATAATTTAGGTTGGTCAAGGATAAGAAATAATATTATTAAAATTATAAATTTAATTTAATTCTTGTGTACATCACGCTGATCTTCCGTTCAAATGTATTTGCTCAACTCAGTTGGGTGCGGAAACACTTATGAGCAGAAATGCATTTAGAGAAGAAGATACGTTTAGAGAAAAAAAAAGAGTTGCACTACTTGAGCGTCTTTTCAATTGATAAAAAGAGGTATAAATAGAAAGGGTGTAAAAAGAAGTAACAGTGGTTTAAAATTTTACCTATATTTATCCACCCAGCAACATTCATAATAAGAAAACAATTTAATTTAGTAATGTAATACTTTGAACTTTCTCTTGAAATGAGACAATTTAATTCGTTTATTTTAACTATGTAAAATGTTTTCGATAAAATAATTTGTTAACCACAGCACAGCGGCTTACAAGCCTCCTTAACGTAACTAACCCTCACATGATAAAAATATTTCTGGGGACGATGGCGGAGCGTATGGTGTTTGGTATTAAATGTAATGTGAACTCTGTGATTACTACCTTTGGAGAATATGACTCTAACACACATATTGATTGATTTTGCTATCTTCTCGTTTATTACGAAATCTTATTTCACTTTCATATATAGATATCAGAAATAATATCTACACCAGCGGCTTGCAATTACACATTACATTTTCTTGCAATATTCGTAACTCCATTACTCCAATTAGTGATATAATTATTTTACGCCTGTTCACCATCAAGAAAAAAAAGGTACAAAGGACTGGCATTTGTCAGTCCTTTATATTTTCTCTCCCTTTAATTTAATTGAAGTGTTTAATTTAATAAAACACTAAATGTAATAGAATGTTTGTAAAACCCTATCCAACTACTTTTAACTTTTGAATTTTTTTTCTTCGACTGACTGTGAATTAAATATCAAAAGTTTAATCAGAAATAAACTAAGAATCTTGATTTCGTATATGTTCCGTAAAGTTTTCTAAATTGAAAAATTAAAACACTTTTACAACAAATAAAAAAATACAGAAAAAAGAATCTGGGAGAATAACAAAGTAGCAATTACAAGCCATATCATTTAGTTATTTTAATAACATCAATTCAAAGAGAATAAACAAATTCAAAACGTAATAAATTAAAAAATCTATATTACATATATAATCACAATATTACATATATAATCAATTATTCAATGTGGTTTTATTTTGACTTTTCATCAAAATAAAACCACATTGAATAATTGATTATATATGTAATATTTACTTAATGGCCACATGTGAAAAACCTAAATAATCGAATTGAGTGCATACTCTAAATGAAAATTAAAATCATCCGCACTACATTTTGAACATACTTATTCCTTTTACTTCCAAACGATTCAAGAAAAAAATTATTTTCTTTCTAAGCTTCAAGACTACAGATTTAATTAAATCCTGACGAAAGGATTTAATTCACGACAAACATTTTTAAAGATTCTCCGAAAAAATACCATTCCTAATTTTTATTCTTTCCACAGTTCCTTTTCCTCGTTTTAGATTATGCTAACGTTGTTAATTTGACGCTCTGTTTTAATATAATTTATTTTATTACCTTGCGATGATTATTTGAAACATATTTTAGCCGATTTGAAAAAATTACTTATGTTGCAAACGTATACTATATATTTCTTATTATATATATGTATATATATATATATATATATATATATATATATATATATATTTATAAATTTATAACCATACTATAATTTAAGAAACATCTTTTGCAGTTGACTGAAAAATATTGCCCTTTTGTACTTCAATTTTTGACACATTAAACAATTAAATCTGACACAACATTAAACAGTCAATCAGACAAACAGTAATCACACATAGTTAAAAACAATTAAAATTATTAGAGACATTTTGGTTTCGGCTCACGTGGAAAAAATAAAACGATAGTAGAATTAAAAGAAAAAATTTTGTGGAGAAATTGGATCTTAGTATAAAAAAAATCTGTGATCCACAATACGTAGCCTTATACCCAAATGTTGGTATAATTTGTTATTATACAAGATTATGCTCGTGTTTTTGAAGAGACTGTATTTCTTATTACCGAAATAAATAAATTCCCTTTTGGGTACAATGCATTTTCCTATATTCATCTGTATGGCATAGGTTAAATAGATGCAATATTTCAGTACACAAACCGCCCAAAAGAACTCTCTTTTGCACTTATGGTATTGATTAGGATTAAAGTTTAATATTTACACCTAAAATTTTCATTAATAATTTCTTTTATGTTTAAGTACCTTATCTTTTTCTATAAAGACAAAAGAAAATTTTTTTGTTTATTCATTCAACCTCGCACGCACTATTTCCCACGAGAACCGCGATAGGCGGCGACAACGTGCCGCCGTACCTATCCGCCTTGACATGTCTTCCCTGCTTCCCCATTACTGTCCACGACTATTCACATTACGATCTTTCAACATTTCGCTTCTCTACTTCAAGCAAGTCTCCCGGGTATAAGGAATAAAGATAAAAATATCTATGCGACTGGCGCTGGCACGTCGACTAACCTTCATCACGGGCGGGCCGGACTATATGTTCTGTTTAAGCGAATTTTCGACGGGGTTTAAGTACTTTTCACTCGAAATATTGCCAATTTGCCACTGCGAGTGGTAGTAAAGAGCAGAAAGTATTGCGTTTCAGCTTGGGTTTTAGAAACTATGTGAATAAAATTAAATAAAAATTAAGTTTCTTCTTATTATATTATTATTCCATATATAAAATTCTATCTTAACAATATATATGTCATATATTTAAATATGTTCAAACCTTTGCACATATAATTTTTAAAAAGCTAAGTTCTTCTAATCTTGAAACACTTATCTCAAGCAATCTTCTCTTAATGGTGAAAAACTTCATTAAATACTCGGATTTTATGTGAAGTTAAGTCGATAAAATTTGTAATATAAAAATAATAGTATTTACATAAACGGCTTAGCTGATTCCAAAACAAAAGTACACAGCCAATAATTGATATTACTTTCTTTAAAAACTATAAAAAAATGTATACTCTCTAAAAAAAGACCTAATGAATGCAGTAATAAAAACAATGCAGATGAAACATAATACCAGCCAATAATAGCTTCATTCGATCTTATTTTATATCAGTGTATAATATATACAAATTTTGAAACCATAATAAGGAGAAAATATTGTACACAAAATTATATTTAGTATATAAAAGTATATGCGTGAAAAATGAAAGAATTTAACAGATTTATATACCAGTAAAATACTAAAAAATAAATCAGACTTAATAATGTTACCGCAACTAAGTTCGTTTTCCATTCAGTAACACGATACAGATAAAATATATTTTTCTAAGAAACAATATATCAACTTCACACAAGACAGAGCTTCCGAAAGCGTTCGGAAATGGTATATAGCAAAATTATATAAAAGCTCCGAGATTCTTTGATAACCAAAGCCTTTGTTGAATACAAGTGCCGATTCTCGGGAAATCATTTTAAATAGAACGTTTTTATTGAAGTATAATACGAGTACATGTTGGTTTTTCCGTGTAAGTTTATAAACAAGTCTTTGAGCATATTTAAAGTCAATCTACGATGACTTTTAAATTAAATTGGACGGAAAAGTACTGGAAACGAAAATGTTGCTCTATCTTTGTTTAAAATTCGTGCGTATACAGAAGTTTAAATATGCGGTTCAAATATCCGTAAACAGACAGAAAACAATCTAGACGAATAGTTGTATACTTGTAATATGTTCCAATTGGAGAAAGTTATTCAATAAGCACTAATCACAATATATATATATATATATATATATATAATATTTTTTTGGAAAATTTTGTTATAGAGCTTATCCAGAGTTTGATGGAAGCCAATATAATTTTTCTATTTATGAGACAGACTGATAAACGGGACCTTCATTGAGATAACACTTAAAGTTTAATTTAAAATACAGACTACATTTTATTTTGTATAAACTTTAAGTGGATCGTAATTTAATTCATGATTAATGCTCACGTGGTATTAATAAAACATCTATGTGAACAAAGACGCAGAAAAATGTTCGCCAAACTTTGAGGAAGGTTTACAAATTAATATCTAATAAAGTTTTATAGATTTAAATTTAAGATGACAGAGATTTTCGTAATAGTTCATAGAGATAAACAATCACAGCTAATTCATTGTTTCAAAATGAAGTAAATTTCTTAGCAATGTATATTTCTTGAAAATACAGACTAGAAATTAAACCATCATCACAAGCATGTTTGTCGTTAACCATCCGATTATTATTATATTATATCAAATGATCTATGTTAAATTCAGTGAATAGTTTGATTTCCTTTTATGACACTTTGTGACTGGAGAACCTGCTCTTAGATATTGCAACCATTCATTATATGTAAAACAATTGAATATATGAGTGGAAGAAAGGGGAACACGGAGAGAAGTCGCATTTTTAATTTTTAAATATTTTAGAACATGTAAAACAAGCGATAAAATATCTTTGCGAAGTAGTACTTATAATTAAAAACAGTTTTGGATGCAAATTTCTCAAAAATCAATTTTCTTACATTCACACGCCTTCAGTTATTCCAATATTACTATTCCTCTTTTTTCGTTTATAAATAAAGTTAATTGAAAGAGGAGAAAAATATTTTCTTCGTGTCACATTAATAAAAACAGATGTTTGCGTCACAATAAATGAAACGTACACTGAAACTCAGTGTAACTCATGGCTTTGACATATCGCCATTTATTTTCAATCTATAATTTGAAACGTAGCTAAATAAAGTTACTATAACAAACTTGTTCGTGGAAACCGAATGTTTTATTATTTTTCAATATAAGATGTTGAAAAATGCTTCAATATTTTCTTCAAGAACATTTTAAATGTGAGAGAAAATATATCCTTACCAGGCGTAGCTAGTAATATTATAAATACAAAAATGAGTTTTCTCATTTTTCTCGATTTCACGCCTCAGTTATTCGACCGATCGATCTCTTAAGTACCTATGCCATTGAAATGAACATGGGATTTTTTTTAAAACAAGATATAATTTTTGATGGTTAAAAAAAATTACCCCGTCGAGAACAAGGCCGTGAACATAAGTAAAAGCGTGAAATAAATATGTAATAACACATCGCGACTACTTTCTGCAGGGCATATGCTTCCTTTTTTGCGCTATTACTTCAATTAGTTGTATCTTAAAGTGCTAGCTATTTCCACTTCATTATTTCAAACAACTTACGGACAGTTGGAATTCTCATTTTCATAAGATTATTATTTTTAAGTTACACATTTTATCATTTTTTATACAAACGAATGGCTCCAAAACCATTTTACTCAAAATTTAAAAAATAATATGTGGTTATTATTATTTGCGTTTTTGCTTTATAGTCTGTATAAAATAAAGTAATTCATTTGCTCCTTAAAAAATTACTGCAAAATATTTTTAACTGATGACTATCGACATATATGCGGGTAACACTGATATCTGTTATACTAGTACGCTGGACTAGCTATAATTAACTCATAATGAAGCAATTTGATTCTCGCCATTTTTAGTGACCACAGTAGCAAGCGTCCACGTAACTAATGTTAGAGATGAGATTCATCGAATTATTTATATAATTAGGCAACCTTATAACACACCTGTAATTAATTCGGACACTTAATTGAAACTTTTCTATTGGCAGAAATAAACCAGAAGATTTATATACATATATATATATATATATATATATATATCTATATATATATATATCGTATATATATATACATATACATATATATATATATATATATATATATATATATACGAACCCAAGTAACATTAATTACAATCATTGACAAGCCTAAATTTTCCGTATCAAACAATTTCGTAATTATCACCTATAATACAATATATGGCATAAATTATTGGTTGCTACATTCAGATGAATATATAGATGATATGTTTTGTCATAATTTATTTTACTAATACTTGAAAATTGCTATTAAAATCATCTGATACCACCTACGAATAAGAAATGTACATTTCTCAATCGTACTATACCAAAGATTCATTAAATTGATTTTGTTAATTAGGAGACAAGGTTCTTCTTTTCTATACAAGTTCCTTGAGTACTGTCGCAATTAATACCACGGGAAAATTTAATTCTATTGGAGGTTTGCATTTTTTATTTACACAAGTTCGTCGGTATAATGATTCTACCCATAAGCTTTCAGAAAATTCGACTAACGAACCTCTCTGTTTTTAAACAACGAATGATATACCATTTCTACGATTCAAAATTAAATATTATGGTACAGATTCACATACACATACTAAATAAAAGTCACACTAATTTTTTTCTGTTCGCTTACATGATAAATCCCATAATATATCTGATACATTGCCTAGATGTCTCGTTCGCGTAAAAGTTAGATTTCGCCTAAAATAAGTGTAAAAATTCACCGAATCTGTTTTACAGCGATTGTAATTCTATTTCCTCTGATGTTTTTGGTTTACTTAAGCGTATAACGACACAGAAAGAGAGTTCTAACGTTTTTTTAATACAAATTAAATTGTAAGCAAGTAATTTTTTTTAATTCATTTATACTCCTAAGATTAACCAAAAAATTTTAAATATCGAAAGTGTTTGTATGAAACAATGTTATATTATCGTGTATCAATACAATAAATTGCAATATAATATATGGTTACAAAGAAACATTTTGTTATCTCTAATTAAAAGTCCACTTTAGTTCTCGGGACGTTCGCGGCGGCGCTTCAAATAGGCATAAAAACAGCTGTCAATTTCTATTAAAGCCAGTCCTGTGTTCTAGTATAATAGACGTAATTAGTGGGTATATACGCTTTGTTACTATTCTAAATTTGATATTTATACGTCAATAATTACCTGCGAGGAACGACCGAATCACCAAAACCATTAAAAGAATCCAAAATAATATAATTACTTCCTCACCTTATTAGTTTCATTAATCAGTAATCAGTTCTTTTTTAAGATGATATTACTATCAGAGCTGTCATTACTATTAAAAGAACATACTCTCGTTTCTGCTCAGTTATAATAAAGTCAAAATTTGAGTTCATTATACCATTTTTTTATTGAAATGTGTAAAAATATTCACATAACATAAACAATCTTGCCTAGACGAAAAAGTAAATAATACACTTGGAAATAAGACTCGAAAGCTTGTCGATCGCTTGTTGAAAACTTTGCTCCAAATTTTTCATTGATTTTTTTCGTTAATCTCACTTCCAATGAAGCAGTGAAGTTTTTACAATCTAATAAAAAGACTTATGCATAAATTTTTTAGAGCTTTTTTAACGATTCCTCAGTAACCACCGAAATAAACGCAGTCGTTTCAGATTAACTACGCACAAAGTTCGCGCTTCAGCGGCTTCACGAATTGTCACTTGACGACAATTTTCTCCAAAAATTTACCTTAAATTATTGTAAGTCGCTTAAGATAAACTGTCACTGTCACTCGTGAAGTCTTTGAGTGCTTCCATAATAAGCGACTAGACAGACGGATAAAAGAGGAACAGCCGGGAGCCTTCGCTATTAGTACATTCAGTGTGTAAATTCAAAAAAAAATTACGATCACCTGTACGTGCGACATTCCTGTCACAAAGCTCTTTTCTGTACATGTATATAAATATTAGTAATCTACCAGGTTTTACTTCAAAAATACTTATATTTGACGATACTTTTCAAGGTTATGAACATATTTTTACACACATACGTTTAGACAAACTAACTGTATAGATACAAAAAATGTGCTGTGTACATACATATATCTTATAAAATAAACGCAAATATTTCTCTATTTCCCAATTCAACCGAGAAAATAGGATGGGATTAACTCATGGCAATTGTCAAATTAACAATTTAGGGTTCAGTTTGTGTAACAACTAACTTTGAACCACGGTTTTGCTCTCGTGAAGAAAGGAGACGATAATGGTTTAATTAAAAAAATTATGTTCTTGAGAAAATATTTGATTTTAGCAATGGTGAGTAATTTGGTAAACATATATGAGCATAGAGATATAAGCATCTTATGTTCACGCTAGAGATGAGGCATATATACTGTAATTTGTAGATTAATAATAATTAATGAGTAGGTCGAATTTGCTTGGAATGCTGGGACTAGCATATGATATTCCGCGGATACCTCTTACAAGATACATAGATGTCTGTCTCTGTCTGTAATGATTCAAGTACTATAAGGAGAAAGAAGAAAGTGAATACCGACGTACGTAAGCTATACCGCTCATTTTACAAATCCCTTTTTAGGAAAGAACGAAAAAGATATCGTTCCACTTAATTTTCGTAAGATGTCATAATCATTGCTATTTGTGTCAAATTAATAGTCCTGAATTTTTTCATATTCAATATTGTTTTCTCGATGCCAGGAAATTTTGCAATTCTATCCTGCTAATGGCCTTTATTAATATATACTATTGAGACTTTTATGGTACTCCGACCTCATCGACTTCGATTTTTTTAATTACCTCTCCTTCTTTTATTCTACATTTCTTGAAACAAACACTTAAATCCACCTGTCACTTATTATAAGATCAACCCTCTGATCAATGAATAATCCTGGTGTCATTATAATTACAAGTTTCAAGATGCCCAAATGTAATATAAAAATTGCATCCCCTAGATAAAAGTTCAATATTAATATACTTTTTCTAAGCGCCGTTTGTGCGTTATTGATTTCGTAAAAAATAAAGGCTCCATTCAATGAAAACCTTTGTTATCGATTTTTCGGCCAATTTGTATCCCATATACTCATACTCATTTGCTTCATACTAGGATATTTAGCGTGCAAATGTTCATTCATAGTCCCTGAAAGCCCGTACCAAAAGGTTTTAAAAGAATAGAAAAATTAACATTATAATTTATTTTTGTAACTTTTAGTTTAAAAATGTGATAAGCATTTATCTATTATAAAATAATCGTTACAGTTTCCCTGCAATCTTCTCAAACTTTACTAACCCAATTTTTTCTCTGAATTAAAAAGTGTGAGTAGTTCCGAAATTAAGGGGATATGTTCCATTTTCGTATAATTTGTGTAATATGTTTTTAAATATGCAATTTAAAATTAAGGAAAAAATAATTTTATCCCTCATAATATTGGGCATAAAATTATTTTTTTTAAAACATTTTCCCAATCAATTTCAATACTTTGACTAGTTATTTATAAATAAATATGTGCGTTAATATAATACTATGTGAAACCTCAATGTAATATAATTGTTTCAGTAATTTTTTCCAGCTCTATGCATCCAAAGTAATAAACCAAAGATTAATTTTGCCCATATTCTGAAAAAAAAATTGAGTTTCGTCGTGAAAAAATCGAGATAGTAGTTTTTACAAGATGGATAAAAATCTTAACAAATAAGTCATAATTTATAAATTTATTTAAAAATTGTAACAAATATTTGAAAATTGTGATTTATTGTTAACGTAATTTTTATACAGCAAACATATTTGTACCTAGTTTCCAAGTATTCATGCGCAAAGTCGACATATTTTGCTAGTCATTCAAAAATTGATTCACTTAATACTTAATATTTTGACGAACTGAAATGAAAGTTAAAAAATCAAAATAAGTCAAATACATATATATTTGTTCTTATCTACTTTAAAAATTTCCAAACTAATCAGATATTTATCTCGACGCTTTTTATTATTTTGTATAGTAAATTTACCTTGTAACTACTAATATATTTTGCAACCAAGAGACTATTAGATATATATAATTCTAAATGCCTATCGGCTGAAGAAAGTAATTTATTTTCGTAAGCCTATATTAAATGTTTCGAAAAAGCTTCTAATAATACACAACGCTTGCTTACGTACACGAGAAGTTGAAAAATAATATACCAGGAATAAATTCGACGACGACAATAACGAAATAAAATGAAGGGGAAAAAACAGCGCATAACATTGTAAATGAAATTGGCTTACGGCATTGGGTAAAGTGTACTTCAAAGTTCAACAGGTAATGAAAAAGTCTTGAAGGTTCCTGAACGAGAGTCAGTGTAATGAAGCCTGTCTGGGAGGCGAGTTTCAATTCCCGGGCCCGCGTCGCCCTAGCTTTAAGCAATAAATGGTAGGGGAAAGCTTTCAGGTTTTACTTTTAATTAGCCTCCGAACGGGGGTAGATTTCAATAATTCTTCCTGTTCCTATAATTATTGGTCACGCTTTTGAAGTTTTGAAATGCGGAGAGCCGGGCGAGGTGTTCGCTTATTACAGTTTTAACGTTAAGTTAAAAAGTTGGTTAACTTTGATGTTGAATGGAATAAAGGTATTTAAGTTTGTTGACCTAAGTCGGTACACTGAGTAGCGATTTATTACTGTTAAGAAAACGATAATCTGTTGAGATTTTCATATGGCAAGGGTTCTTTTTAATTTCGCAAATGTGCATTTTTGTAAACTTTAATTCTCATATATTCCGTAATGTATATATATATATATATATATATATATATATATATATATATATATATGTATATTTGGTTGGCTAGTAAGTTTTTAACCGTAACTTCGGGACTTTTCTAAAAATAATCCCCAACCTTTCAGAAGGTTTTACTGTAGGGCATAAATCGATATCAAATAAGAATTCTATTATTTTACGAATTCCGTCTAGGTCACGCTTAAAGACTGCCAAAAATTATATTTGAGTTGCGTTGGAAAAGTCACGGTGTCTTACGCGACGGCAAAGATTTGATTCTAGAAGATCAGGAATGAGGACTACTATCTTGAGGACCTACCAGACGTCCTGTCGAATTGAATGTTCAACAATTACGACGCCCAATTGAGGAGGATCCTCGACTGACGACTCGTCAACTGGCAGATGGGCTATACTGCACTCATGCCACGATAGAAACATATTTGCACGAATTGAGAAAAGTTTCAAAATACGGTGTGTATATATCTCACGAGTTGCCACCATATCAGCTTCAGTACAGAATTGATATTTACCAACATTATTGACGTTGAAATGTAACTTCGACTGGCTGAATCAGTTATTAACTGGCGATGAAAAGTGGGTTACACACATTAACCATACACGAATATATCAATGGCTGGGTGTCGGAGAAATAGGAGTTTCAATATCCAAACCTGAAATAAGTACCAAAAAGATAATGGTCAGTTGCTGGTGGAATGTCAAGGATATTATTCATTGAGAGTTGCTTCCAGAAGGATCTACAAGTATTGCAGATATTTACTGTAAACAATTGGACTGATTAGCTAATAAATTGAGTAGTCAACAGGATGGAGTTTTTGTCTACATGATAATGCTGGACCACATGTGGCAAAACGTATTAGTGGTGAATTAGAGGAGATCGACTGGGTTTTATTCACTCATCTACCTTATTTGTCGGAGATTACACCCTTTGATTACCATTTATTCAGGGCTCTAACCATTTACTTGAAAACAAATTCGACGTTAAAGAAGACCTCCAAAACGACATCGCACAGTTTTTTGAATCAAAATCACCGGAATTTAACAAGAAAGGCATATTGTTACTGCCAACTAGATGGCAACAAGTAGTTAGATAGTGGGTGGACGGAATCATTGAAAAATGGTAAATTTATAACTCCTCTTTCAACTTTTAGGAATCCGAGTCAGAAGCGAAAAATCTTCGAACACTGGATCTTCCAGGATTAATAAAGCTGTGAAATAACAACTGATTTATTTTGATTTAATCCACGTTTCAGCTCTAGACTCACTGCATTACGAAATGTTCCATTTTGCTTGTTGTTTGCGCAAATATATATGAACTTTTAAAGCAAATATTTTTGCGTATCCTTTTCCGCTCTTTTTCAAGACACCATCTGATATTGAAGTATATTTCTGATGTTCGATGATTTATTGAAAAAATGAGTATTGTTGAATATTATTTTACGTGTGATATCGGATATATAATCAATCAAGCTATACGGGCGGCGTGCCGTCACTTTCACAAGTATTAGATGTTATATATATATATATATATATATATATATATATATATATATATATATATATAAGAAAACATGTTTGTACTAAAGAACGGTTAATGTTTAATTAATATTATAAAACGTAAGAATTTTTATTTATGTTTTAAATCTGTTCAGCTCTTGAAGAAATTAACACCAAATAATTTCTAAAATTTTGTACACAATAAACATTGCAAGCTTGTATATCAATGCATTATAGAAAAACAAAAGTTTCTAAGGGAAGGGCGAAAAAAAAAGGAAGGAAGAAAAAGAACCAACTAAGAAACTTATTTATATATACGATAATTTTAAAGTAGGAATCAAAAAATTTTAAAAATGACTTAAATAATTTTATTATAAAATTCGGTGTTATAAAAAAGTAAAGAAATAGTTTATATTAACAAATTTTACAGATCTCTAGAATAATAATATATTTTCAAATGATTGCTTTTTCTTAGGTTATTTTAAAAGAAAGACGAAAAAATATCGGTCTTTATCTATGAAGTTGCCAGTTTTCTTATTGAGCTAGTTATAATGTGTTTAGCTTAGCGTTAAATTATAAATATTAAATATATAAATTTTCTGTAAAGTCTTAATTTTGCCCTTTTCAACATTCGTTCACATGTCTTCTCGTGTTTTGTTTCATTTTAAATTTCATGATATTTCGTCCATTGTGGACAAAGTCAAAACTTGCGGAAATTTGTAACACGATTTCCAGTATACATACGATGCAGAGAGTATATAATATTAAATAGTTATGCTAACCAAATATCACAAGTAAACGTCCGCGCACGTTATTGATGCATCACGGAATTTCAATCTCAAAATAATTATCAGAACTCAAGGTATATTTAAATCCGAAATAATTATTTATTACTATGGATAATGTGTAAAATGTTACATTAACTGGTATCAAAAGTACTGCACAACCTCTTCGTCTACTGCACTATAGAATAAATTAATAATAAACATTGCACACAAATTATTTGTATTGCATTATAAAATTAAGTATGTGATTTTTTATTCATAGTTGCTGTGAATACGAAATAAAGACAAAAATATCTTCATTTCGTATTCGACCAAAAGTATATCAGAACACATATAAAGTTAAGTTACACAGTTATTTATGTATCTTGTAATCATTCTAAGCGAACTGAAATAAAGTTAATTAAAATTTTAAACCAGAACACAAACATTTTTCCGATATTTCAAATACAAGGTTAAAATTATGTGTATAATCTCAGTCGTAATTTTTAATGCCCATCCCATGACATATTACATATGATAGGTACAAATAATTGTTTAACCCCACTTTACAAACATGTATAACGCTATCATTTTCAAACCTTTACTATATGTTAATGTCGTTTTGACACTTACATGCAAAAATTTACCCATGTGTAGAACTGTAAAACTGTGAACTGTGACATGCGTGAAGAAATTATATATGTAAATTTCCTTTTTAATATGAAAACCTAAAATACTAAAGACAACGGAATAATTAAACATATCAATCAACGTGGTATATTAACGGTACAATTATCGATTCAGCTTAAACCATTTTCTTTCCCAGTCCAGTCCATTAGAGAAATGAAAAATTCATGCAAAAAGAATCAGTCCGATTCAACAGACTCCATGCACGAATCTCAATTGTCCATTGACTTATTGCTTTCCATTACTTCAACTTATATTAGTTTACGACGTTTGATCGATTCGGAAACGCTACCTTATCAACAAAAAAAATCCTCATTAAACGATTCGCTGGCGCAGAAAATAAATTTGCATTTCCATCTTCGGGCGTTCTCCTTCACGCTGCTCGCATAAGGAGTGAGAAAAAAAATTACACAAAGTTTGAAAGCGATTCTTCTTTTGCTTGGATAATAAATCTGACTTTTTAAGTTTGCAAATACGCAGTGGCTGCTATTATATTGAGGTACGCAGCCTATAAACGTAAGTACCTCATCGCGGCGGCTCTCTCGACATTTGTATTGAAAGAAGTTCTAGTTAATAAAATGTCAAAAAGCTTCGATATAAATTATAACGAAAAATATTATATTAAAAGTTTCCAATTTCTTATTCGTGATGAACGGATAAGATTTATTTTGTCCTGATAAAACTTTCCTGACAGAGTTTTCAACAGTATTCAAATAAAGTGGCATACTTATGAAAAATACATAACAAGTTGCAAAATAAATATAAATTTGTACTTAATATTAGCAAAATAATCACCTTATCTAAAAAGCACAATACATATTGATATTGCAAACCAAACTGTATTATCTTGATTCTTCAAATAAAACATAAACAAATAGAAGACGGCTTACACACTGCCTATGCAAACATGTTTACCATATGAAATAATTACAACGAAGCGTACCTGCTCTATTTAACGCACACGATATCGTATTGTAAAAATATTTTTTTGTAGTTAAAAATTATTTATTTTTACAATACGATGTATTGTGCGTTAAATAGTGTAGGCACGCTTCGTTGTAATTACTTTATATTTAATAAACTTGCACAGGCAGGGTGTAAGTTGCCTTCTGTTTATTTACGTTTTATTTGTTATGTTCAAAACAATGCACAGTTCATTTAAATTTGTTACACCTTTGGTATTGAATTCAAAACAAGTAATTATGTCTAAATTTTTACTAAATTAAAAGTACTTAACTATTTTAAAAGTTAGGATACATAATATCATTTTGAAATTGATTCCCATTCAATCCTTAATAATAAAAATATTTTTATTAATTCTTAGCAGTAGTAAATAAAAATTCAAAAACAAAAGTTTTCAATCACGTTAATTTTATATTCCTTTTCAAAAATAAATTTACAAGTGATATTTATGAATAATGAATTTAAAAATGAAGAGCCTAACATATTTTGTATTGAAAGGTTGGAAAAAAATGTTTTGTAAAGTAGGGCTTTAATTTTATTAATATATATATATATATATATATATATATATATATATATATATATATATATATATATATAATATATAATTCTTTTTAATAAATCTCATTGTTATAGTAACTATTTACCAAATATGACATTGAATTATTTACTTAATTAGTTGAAAGTCATAATATAAGGAAAGAAACTGAAGAAAAAAATTTATGAAATATCGCTTAATAAAGTTTATAGCTTCGAATATTACCGAAAATATTGATAGCTTACTATTTAAAAGAGCTTTCAATATCTCGTAGTTAATTCTCATATTAATATTTTTGATTCTTAAATTGTAAAATAAGCTTAACGTAAGTATTGATGCAATGAAATTATACATTACGATATTTCATTGGATTATTTGCAAAATAGTAATATATCCATTTTCCGTATTCGGTATCAATTTGTATTCTCAGCTTTCGTTTTTTTTTTAATTTTTAATCACATCGTGTTGTATATCAAACAAAAAATCGTTTAAATTTTGTGTATTACTCAGAATATACAGAAAGATTTAATATTTTTGTCCTACCTCTATAAATAAATGCAATTGCCAGAAAAATCTTAAAGAAATCAAGGAAATGTGTAGTGGAGTATGTATTTGTCCAGAATCATCAGTTCTGTTAAAAAATAACATGCTGTTTAACTCATACCTTCTTGCTTTAAGTTCTGTTCACCTAGTACCTCTTTTACTGATTTTAATAATGTGGACTTTGAAACGTTAATTACTCCTCAAAATTACTTAGGGTAAACCATTACCCAAGGCACAGCCCCTGACACAAATATAAGAAATATCAAATTATAGTTTAATTCTCATCTACTAGACAATTGTCCATAGTCAATAAAGTCGCATTTGTTGCAGTATTATATGCATACATATTCACTTGTCAATTGGACAATTTATTTAAGTCTTCACTATTCACAAGTTAGCAAACAGTATATAAATTAAACTCGCACTCATTTTGAAGAACACAAACAAAAAATGTTTTTATGAAAGTTAATGGAGTAACTAAGATTAAGATAAACCATATAAGTTAACATAAAGTTATTATTTCTATTTATATAAAATGGTTCATTCCCAATTAAAAATATAGCACGATAGAAAACGATGCTAGTGTCAGAAAATTATTTCTTCTTAATTATATCTATATTAAAATAACAAAGTAAAACTACTACGATTAAGAAAAAGTTAAATTTTTCTTAATGATTATATTCGTAAAACAGTAATTTAATAATACAATTTATTTTCTTTATTTGCACGTATATAATAAATTATTGAATATAATAAAAAGATATGGAAAAATTTAATTTCTTCTCGCTATCACAATATGTAGGGTAGTTTTTAATATAAAAAAATTATCCGTATAAGTAAAACACGACGCACATAGAAGTGACAATAAATACCGAACTAATACAAAGCGACCACGAAGGATAATCTTTGTATTTTTATATCGCATCGTTAAGGAAAATCTTCTTATTTTTATATCCTTCAAAGGCATTATTATGTTCGAAAATGAAAAATACTAAGTACACACAAAGGATTACTCTCAAAGATTAACACATCCAAGCACTCAAGCCTGTATACGAGATTTACATCATACTATACGTTGCCTTTCGCATGTATAATGTAAGCTAGAAATTCAATCTTACGCTTCATTTCCCGAATTTAAAGCATCATAGAGGCAATGGCAGGGAGATAAATGCCTTTTTGAAGAGATAAGATAGATGGAGTTTATTATAATATCCTATTTTCGCGAGCAACACTCTCAAATATTGCCACAATATCAAGCCATTTAAAGCGAGAGAAGCGTTGAATTTTCTTTTATCATTAAGTAAGTCTTCACTAACACAAAAGTAATTAACGAAATACTTCTGTGTTAGTGAAGACAATTAAGATAAAAAAGGTATATTACGATGGCTATATATTCGCGTTGTGAAAAGGAGCGGAGTACGCGATAAAGAGAAAAAAATGTATGTCGCAAGTAAGTGAAGGTGGGCTGTGTAATTATTCATTGAGATTCGTGAAAACCAGATTCTTATCGTCATTTCCTTGTGTAGACGTTCTATTGTTAGCAGCGTATATAAAGGTCAACGTTTGACATTATGAACGAATTACTAAAGAAAAATATATGTAAATCGATTCTGTTTTATGGTTTTTTTCCTTACGAAATTATAAAATTAAGTAGGCGCCAGTGAAATTTGCATAAATTAATTGTTTAATTGTGGGGTCATACCTCACACATATTTTCGCTTCGGATTTATTTCCTAATAAATTAAAAAAATGCTGATCATTACAATTTTCGTGACTTAAGTAATTGTTGACCATAGCGGTCAATTACTTAAGCAATAGCATTTAGCATAGGTAATATGCTCAGGCCGATGTTCTGTATACTTTTTGATGTTGCTTGGTAGAAAAATTTTATATTTAATATTGAATTATTATGTGTAAGGAATTCCAATTATTTACTATTGTTTTTGCTTCTCTTTGTTGTAATATATATTTATTTTTGTGATCATAACGACTGTTTAAGAGAATAAAAGTATTTTCGTAAAAACGTTTTCTTCACCTGGAAGCGAATAGATAAAGAGAAAAGTGGAAAATCAACTATTTATACATATATATTTTATATTTTATTGCTATAATTTTCTTCATGGTCGATCACCATTCTATCACATATTAATCGACAAGTTTCAACATTTTTATGGAATATAATAATAGATTCCACGCACTTGCATGCAATCGTTAATCAATGCTATAACTTCCTTAAAAGTTTTGTATAACTTTCTATATGCAGTTTTGTATAGTTATTCCATTAGGGTTCCAAAAGCCTTATAAAATTATCGTTTCTTTCTTTAGTTTGCTTATTTATTTAAAATTTATATCACACTTTGAACGTTTTACGAAATATGAAATTCACCTTTTTCATATCAAGCGTATCTCATATTTGATAATGTAACTTAAACAAATAAATTCATGTACACTAATAAAATGAAAATATTTTTAATTGGAAATTCAAAAGATTTATTTGTGTAATAAATCATTAACTTATTTTATAATATTAGACGCATGCTAATAACATTTTAAATTCTTATTTTTTCCTCTTAAGTATTCAAAATACATTGAAAGGGACCTAATTGCAGATGTTTATCAGAGAGAAGTAAACATTTTCAGAACTACATCAATGAATACCGGAGCAAATATAGATATGATAATTTTACATCAAAATATTAAGTGGAATTATTCTATTGAATACCATGGTAACATGCGTAATATTTTCGATTTTTCCACTTTTCTCTTTATCCATTTGATACTAAGTGAAAAAAAACGTTTTTATGAAAATACTTTTATTCCCTTAAACAGTCGTCGTGATCACAAAAATAAATGTATATTATATGTATACTAAGGAGGTATTAACATGTCAGATTAGCGTTTCGTACCATTGGCATAATACATATCGACATCGCAAAACACGTTAAGTCCATATTGTTACGTTTACGTTGTAATAACTTGATAAGTAAGGAAAATATAAAAAGGCAATATTATTCTTTAGCAATATTGTTTATTTATTTCAATATTAGGAATTCGTATATATCGTAATTTATCCGCTACCGTTAGTAATTTATATTTAAATAACTAAATTGTTTATACAAAAAACTGTGTAAGATAATGCGATACTGATATTTTTTTTGCATTATTGATTTCATCATTAATATTCCTGACTATTGTTTAAATTTCTCTAAGCGAAATTTTTCGAAGTAGTGAGAGGGAGCATCAATTTCTAAGAGTTTTTTGGGACAAATTAATGAGAAGTTGGTGTTAAAAAAAACAGTTAATATTTTGAAACTCGCGGAAAAGACTTTTGTTTGACACTCTGTTTAAAAAAATTCGTACATAGCTTTTATAATCGAGTAACGATTAGTTACAATAGCAAAATTTAAATTTGTTGTGTCACACGTGCTCTGAGAAATATGCCTGTGCCACAAACTCGCGGGAAATTACTAAGTTGATAGTAAAACTTTTCACTTTTACTGTTCTAGAAGTAAACACTAACAAGAGAAACTGTGAAAACCCATATAAATCCATAAAGGATACGTCCTATAAATTAAAGATAACGCACCAATATATAAGACATACCGATAAAATTATTGATATTCATATATTTGAAAGGAGAACAATTGAAATAACGAAGAATAGGAATTCGAATTTTCCCAATTTTCTTGTTTGTATAATAATTTTCGTACAATAAATTTTATTTTATTCCACAATTCATAAGCGTATGCCGTAATAGTATTTAAAGGAAATAGTGTCACGTTATGCAGAGGTATCCAGAAAATATTACGAGTCTACGTGCACTTAATGCTGTTGATTTGAACTTAAGATAAGCCGAGCTACGGGAAATTTATTTCAACGTAAGCCGGATGTAACCTCATGTGGAGTATAAATAATAACGTTCGCGATAAATTTGCTTCTAACAAGCGCATTAAATAAAGCCTTTGTACGATTAAGTAGTATAGAACCTACCTTGGCCTAGTTAACTTTATGTCTCACTGTATAGTATCCTATATGTCTCATAGGTATCAGTGAAGTATTCAAGAAGGGCGAATCCATGTGCATTCATGAGTTATTATATAGGCACGAAATAAATTGTGATGAAGCTAAATACATTTATATTTTCAAATATTTCTCTTTATGTGAATCTACATAAAAAGCAATATATTTGCACTTAATTTTATATTTATGTAACCAAACATTAAAACCACAAAACAGCATCATATAGTTAATGTCATAAGTCAGAATAAACAAATTATTTCCTAAATAATATGATTATTTTCCCAAACATGAAAAGCAGTAAACAAAAACCTGTTAAGCAGGATTACTCTTACTAAAAAGATTCCTTACATTATATATATATATATATATATATATATATATATATATATATATATATATATATATATATGTATGTATATATATAAATATAGAATTAAAAACATTTAAGAATGAAACTATTTACAAATATTGTTATAATTTTTCCCTATTCAACTATAAAGTCTAGCGTGATATATATTTTACAAGCGTAGGAAAAACAAATCATGTTGGTTATATTGTTCACTACTTGTGAACTATTTTACATACAAAAGTTTGACGATTGGTTATTCCGATACAAGATGTATGTATAACTTCACAGGTATTGGTATTTTTATGATAGGCGTAAAATCGATTACCAATATCATTATTTTTAATTTAATAACAAAAATTAAAAGAATTTTCCTTAATTGCCACTGATAGACGGACGGAAAAACAGGGTTACTACAAGAATAGAGAATTCCATTTAGACTCTTTGAGTACAGAACCCTAAAAAATGAGAGGTAAGTTATTTATTCACAGAATTTGATCCAATATCACGCCATTAAAAAAATATTTATAATCCCATAAATTCGCGCTAGATCTCCAAATAATTTTTATATATAGTTTAAATCTTAGAAAAGTTCTCAATATTTATTCAGACCTCATTATATACAAAAATTCTTTTTCACTTTCATGCACAATTTTCAATAAAAGGAACCCAATTTAGACCATTACATATCAGTCGTAAAGCGACAAAACCCTAACAATATTTTCCGGGAACTAATATAAAATATCTCAAGGATAACTTTTCTTACAGGAAATTTACTTTTTCCTGGAATCGGTCTGATATTATATATATCAGTCATGCTCATAAGTACTTATTTATAATGTAGCATTGAGAATATTGTTAACATGAAGGTCTTTATGTAGCAAAGTATTAAAAATCGTTTAAAAGTTTCAAAATAACACCAAAAGCACAAAATGACATCCAAGCACCCCCATGTTACTTTCAAAAGATCTCGAGTTACATTATAATTCCATATTAAATTATGTTTATAAGTCTAATAATATATAATAGTCAATTTTGTTCCGTCGGCAACTTTTTTGTAATTTGTATTAAAACATGCATAAGTATCATTAGAGAAATACCATAATTTAGAAATTAAAGTTTTATTCGATATATTTATAAAAAGTAACACTTTCATTCTCTTTTTGTCTTATGTGAAAACCTAATCACTATGCCCCAGATAGACCTAACATATGAAGCAAAAACGCTGTCTTCAGATTTGGTTCATGGAAAGAATTTTTTTTTAAATATGTATAAAACTCACACTATGAAATATCCGTACGTTAAGATTATATAAATATTTTAGGGCAGGGATTCCCAACCTTTTTTACGTTGAGTATTATAAAAAAATATATTCAAAAAACTCATCATTCCCACCACATTTATTTCTCAATTACAAGCATAATCAAATAAATTGAAATGTTGGTGATCGTTCTTAAAAAAAATTTAGTATAATTTCATGATAAAATTTTATTAATGCTATATTTATCCACACACGGGCTAAATGATATATTTAGTGAATTTCAAACTACATATATCTTTGAGTTTTGACTATTAAAGTAGATGGCAGTTAAAACGTGTCATGACTTAAAAACTTCAAGTTTCTACTTCAAAGAGTTTCTGAGAAAAAAACTGGTCCTAGAGATGACCAGATGGACGAATACGTGAATGGTCCTATTGAGGTTCCTTCTTTTCCTATTAAGGTATAGGATTATAAAAATAATATTACTAGTAAGACAACAAACTAAACTATGTTTTTGAAGGTTATAAAACGGTGAGATTAAATTCATGAATTTAACCCTCACCATTGTAAAATTTAAAAATTCACTCATTTTGTTTTGAAATTCATAAGAAAAATTTAAATTTTTAATTATAAACATTTTTTTTTCTTTTATTTTTTTATACATAAAACAATATAATATAGGAGTCTTACGCTAACACAGACCTATTTTTGTCACTCCCCATGAAGCAGAATTAATTCAGAAAGATATATCGGAAAATTATAAGTTGGCAACTCAATATTTCAGTTTATAAGTATTAAAACACAATATTTCCCTCTCTTCCCCAAAAGCAGAAGTAGATTCTCTATTGCAATGTGAGAGTATGTCAGAAGATTTGCGGGATAAGGCGACCTTAACCCAGAATTGATTTCAAAACTTTTTTAAAATTTTTCTAAATTTAAAGTACGAGCTCGCCCTGAACCGTCTTAAAATTTTCTTCTTCGAATCTTTGGAACCAATAACAGAGTACCTTCACCCTTCCTCGTATGTTCACTAAGAACGATACGTCCGAATTTGAATTTAAATTCAATTCAATACAGTAGCAATATAATTAATCAAAGTATGCACTTAATACAATTTTTCTGTCTGGTAGCTTATCAATGCTGGCAATGAAGGAACCTGGAGAGCAAGGGGTGATAAAACCACGAAAGGTATTTCCTTGCAAGATGTAATCCAAGAGCTGGAAAAAATTATAGTCAGGTAGAGTAAGGCTCGAAAAAAATAGTGGATGACAGAAAGTTTCCAAGACCTTCCGTTCCAAGTTTTCCATTCCTCTGGTTTGAGCAACATGTGGTTGATCATTGTCTTAAAAGATAATTGGTTCGTTTCTACTCATTAATTTCGGCTGCATAATCGCAATCTCCTACCCTATTTCTTCTAATGGGTTACAGTAGATATACATTGTAATCGATTTATCAGGTTTCATGAATAGATAGCGCATAACACTAGCGCTGGACTACGAAACATACCATTTAATTTTTATGAATAATCCGTCTAAGAGTATGTATTAATAATTTATCCGTATCCAAACAATACTTTCGATTGTCCAAAGGGATCTATTTTTAATCATATGCAACAATGCAATTAAAAAATGGTTCACCTTTATGTTGCGACAGCAGAGATATGAAAGTTTGGAAACAATTTCTCTTTTAACTCTCGTATAATTAATGCTAAACCCATCTCTCAGCTTTTTGACACTACCCATTTATTTTAAATGGTTCAATATTACCGGGATAGTAACATCAAATTTTGCTGCTAATTTTCGCGTAGTTTGAAATACATGCGCTTCCATTGTAATTCCTCATTATATCACGCGGTTGATTTTGGTGATTTAAATCGATAGATAGGAATAAATTGAACAATTCCGATCTAGATACAGTTTTAATCAGCCACATTCTTGCCAAGTACTTTGTCGATATTTCAAGCCGTTTGCGCTGCTTCTATATTCTACGACGTGTCTCATATTTAAAAATAACGCAATTTTTGACTTATCAAAAGAATTTTCGATATATAATCCAAATAAAACATGCGTCTATATATTTTCACAATGAAAAACCTGTCAGGTACGAATAAAAATTGCACAATGATAGTTTCGTACACGTTTTGGCACTTATATTCATTTGAGCGTATTAGAATTTCTATTAAAATTATTTTATTGAAGTTTTACAAATATTAATTTTTCACAGAGTAAATATATTGCAACATATTATATACTATAACTTCCACAAACATATAAAATATGGCGCATATTTAAAAACTTATAAGATCTAGAAGAATCATTACAGTTTTCCTGTAATCTTTCAGTCAGACACGACCAACCTTGTTTCTTTATGATTTTGGCACTACTGTGTTTTGGAAGTAAGGAGGTGGAATTTTTTATCTTTAGATATTTATTATAATGTTTTTTTTTATGCAATTTAAAATCATGAAAAAATATTTTTATGTTCCTTATAATAAACCTTTTTATATCGAACTCGACCCAAAGCATAAAATGAGAAAAAAGTACGATAACACCTTTATTTAATTTCTTTTTCATTGTTAGGTGAATTTAAAAAAAATATAGAGTGTAAATAAAATAATGTAAATGTATTGCCCACTATATCTTTTGTAGGCTTAAAAGCTTATAAATTATGACATTCAGAATAATCGCTGGGTTTATGAAGACCCCATTTTTCATAAATTCAAGTTGAGTAGTTTCGGAAATAAAAGGAGAGGGGAGTATATTTTTCGCATATTTCTGAAAATAAAATATCTAAAATTGTGGAAAAAAATATTTTTGTGGCTCTCATAATTGTCCCTTTCAAACGACACCCCGCGCTAAATTCCATGTTTTCACGTCTAGCGATTTCTTTTTACGGAACTCTAAAAAAACAAAAAAAAATATCAAAGTAAAATTTTAGAACTATCGATAATCAAATTTGGTATTTGGGGTTTTCGAACACTTCAGATTTAAGCACGTTCTTTCACTCACTTTTCGTCTTAAATGGAATCCGTTAAGCAAGAGCGTGCTTAGTCCTTTTCGGTAAGTTCCATATTGTGATAGTACATCACTTGGCAAAATTCAGTTTCAAACTAAACAGAAGATCGAACACTGTCCTCTTTGTATCCTATCAAAAATGTTCTAGAATTTTCTAAATATTCCTGAAATTCGTATTCAAGATAGTCATTTTATTATATTTCGCCAGGCTTATATAATTTAAATGGGATCTCAAATAAATCTTAACAATTTTTAAAGAATTAGACACATTGAACTTTATGCTATGTGGCTCTCCATTTGCAATTTAAACCATAACAGTGTTATCTTCTTTGACGCTTAGCGTAGACGAAATTTTACAAAATCCGGTTCGGCGTGTGAACCCGGACTTTTGTGGTCACTGACCGTGTACTTATCCGACTTGTATGCTGAACACTGGCGTGACTAAACCATACGACCTGTGGGAATGAACAAGGTATACCCAGTTAGTTTCACCTTTGTTATGTAAATAATTTCGAAATAACAACAATTAAACGTTAATCAAGCTTTACGCATGAAATTGAAACAGCGTTACTGCTCTTCAATTAGTGATTGTTAAAAGTTCATTGCCGGTTAGTTACCTAACGATAGATTTTTAGTTTTCCAGTCAAGTTGAAAAGAAAAACCTGCTAATTTAATAGGTTAACAATATAATTAATTATCAGTCGATCAACTCACGCTCTTTCTTTTATATTTTGGTAGCCGGGTTTATAAATTGTTTATTGAATTTTGACGTAGTTTATTGCTATTATTCTATTAAAAATTTTACTCTTAATACATCTATAACAAAAATGCTTGAAGTTAGGTTTTAAGTGTGCACAAAATACCTTTCTGATGATAACAATCATCCATGTTTTCATGTCATTAATATATATTCAAAGTTCTCATTTTGGAAATGTTATAATGAAACGCCATATTTTTCTGACACAAAAAAAGTGGTTTCACTCATTTCTGTACCTGCTCTCATACATTATATTATATTTTATAAGTCTATTAATGCTCTCATATATTATATATTATATTGCCACTTTAGTACATTTCTCAAAACGGTAACCACACGATTTTTTTAAAATTTTCCTTAAACATGTTTCCCTTATAAAACTTTTTTTCTAATCTCGCTATCTACGCATTCTGCATGGACAGACTCAAGGTTTATTTCGCTGTCTGAAATTACACTTTTGGATATATAATTTCCGTCCGTCATTCTCAGTTTTAATATCTATTTCCTTCCGTAGAATTTTCGTAATCTCGTTTCAGATATATTTAATTTATTCCTATCCTTTTTCCTCATTATTGGATACTTTCTTTCTCGTAAAGGGAATAATAATTTCATATTACGAAGATATGCTTTAAGTTTTTCTAATACGCTGCCGTATAACCGCCATTGATTCATCAATCTACACAATTGACACCTTTATTCTCTGGTAATAACAATTTATTGATATTCGATAATAACAGTTGTATATTTGATAATAACAATTTATTGATATTCTTATTGTTCCACTAGAACAAAGCTTTAGTTTAATTACATGTTAAAAGTGTATATACTTCTAATCTACTGTGATGCCTCGTTTTTTTTAAATATATTACATACATATTAAATATATATGAAAATATTAAGTGCGATATTGCAACGCGAAAATTTGTAATACAAATTAAAATGGAAAATATAATCAGAACTTTTTTTTATACAACACACTTTTTATATATAAATAATAAAGATTTAATAATTAATATCATTCGATTTAATAAATAATTAATTTAACAGTGAAAGCTCCAAATAATAATAATTTCATATATTTTAAAAGTCCAAGATCTTCATTATTAGGTTTAATGTTGCATATTATGTATGTATGTTTACGGAATATTTCATGAGAATCAAAATACTAATGTAATTTTCCATAAATTGGGAAAAATCCGAACCTCCTTCTCCGAAATTCGCTTTAAACATGGTTGTTAAAGGAAGATAAATGAATTGAGTTAAATACTAATATTAAATAATAACAAATAGACTACGTGTAAGTCCATAGATTGTACTAAATTCGTGAGAGAAAATTTTAAGAACATACATTCAGAAAAATTTATTAAATGTTATTGCAAATCGACGTAAATATCTAAGGAAACCTTCAATTAAAAAATAGTCTCGATGCCAGTGCCAAAACACCGCTATCTGCGTCCAAATGAGGTCAGGATATACCTCGTTAAAATCAGTACTAAACCAATCATAAATAGATAAATAAGTCGACATAAAAATTTTGAATTCACTTTTCACATACTGGTACTACGTAACATATACAAAAGCTGATAGCAGTAGTGAGAGCCACTTTTATTTGTTAAATTTGTTTTAGGTACAGTCGTACACAAATGTAAATTATGAACAAGAATTATATACTTTTGTATTTTTAATGTTTTGTTTATATTCTTTGTTCATGTTTTTATCAAAATAAACAACTATTCAATGGAAATTAACGTTGGCACGAATGAAGCGAATGCGGGCCATGCACTACGTATATGCAATAGTGCGTAAGTATGTAACTTGCATTTGTGATCATTATAGTCTGAAAGAAAGAGAAATGTAAGTGAACTAGTTAATACTTTTGTTTTTGCAATATATCAAAATCATTTGGTTCCTGATATTTTAAAGTTATTTATTTACAGAGATCTGACTGCACTAAATACCATGTCTTTTTTTTTTAGAAAACCATTAACGTCCTCCACGATATGATACTTCAAATGTGCCAGCTGAATATGTATGTCGGATGGAAGTTTTTATTTTATTTTAGAATCAATGGTAATATGGAACGACAGTTCAATGACTTTTCAAGACATAAATCTGATCGCATTATTGCACTGTGCTTTGATGTCAGCTACCTTGTCTTCGCTTGATGGTAGCTGACATCAAAGCACAGTGTAACCAAGACAGCAGAGCAAGAAACCAATAGCGCCTAAGCTTATCAGTAATACACTAAGCGTACAAACTTTACCGAATTCGTAAGAGTCGCTGAAATAAATTTTTTTAAAGACCAAATTCATGCTTTTTTTCTATAGCAATTATTATTTTTATTGAGCTGCTGTCAGTTTGTATCTTAGTCAAAACAGTTAGAGATAAATACGTTACGATTACTTATGTTTGAATATACGATAATATGAAATATTGTGCGATGGTATATTTTATATCGTCTTCACAATTTAAACATTCATGTTTAAATTAAAATTAATGCTCATGCGCAGAGAGCACGTTCCATTTAACATGGCAAGTTACATGGCGGGTTAATATAGCGGCATTTTAGTATAGGTTACCATGACGTAAAATGCACGGCGTGCCGCACCACAGCATATGTTAAAAGTCATATCCGGTAAATTATTTTGAAAATAATACTTACCAATTAACTATGTAACTGGCCTATTTGAAATCTGTGCCCGTTTTATTGTTTGCAAGATATTTAAATCTTCGTAACACCACACCGGCGAAACGACGGATAAAAGCTATTTATACAGAATGTCAAGTACTCCATTATATTGAGGCACATAAAACGTGAAATTTATCAACTGAAACATAATGCCTGTCAAATAAAATTAAAATATTTTTTACTGGGCGAATGCAAGATTTACCATAAATAATTCGAGCTTACGTTTGGCACGTATCGTTTACCGATATGCCGAAAGATATCGGTCAATTCTGATGACGTCACAAATGTTTCCGCATGATCTACTAGTGATGTTCACGTTAAATTAAACTACGTCAAACCCGTAATAAACCCTTAATATAATACCAATATATTGTGATTTGTTGTGTGAGATCACTTGTTCAGAATTAAAAATCCATAAAGCTGATATAATACTAGACAGAAAATTTGCCATACGTCTCTTTATATATAATATATGTGTACAATTTCTGGGATATTATCACGTGAAGAAGAAATAAAGATGCATAGATAAGAAAATATTCATCTTGTAGATCAACTGTCTAAATTTCTAAGCCATTTAAGCTCTGTATATATCTCAATAAGTAAGATGATACTACATTAATACATGTAAATGCGTGAAGTGACACTAAACCAGTATAAAAGTTTAATTAATCCACACCAAATATCTTTTCAGAAGGTGAAAAAATTGTGGAAAACTTCAATGAATTTTCATGCTAACATCTATGCATGCAACCTCCTGCATAAATAATGCACGCGTTCAAAGGCCGCCCCATCATACACTAGTCCGCCTTCAGTTACGACATGCATTGGCACTCTACCGTAGCTGGAACTGCATAAATTGTGCATCCATCTTCATGACGCGCCGAGGGCAATGCTCCTAGCTGCCGCCGCATTGTTCGTTCGTTGCACCGGAACTGTTCTCTAATTATTGTCACGGGTCAGTACGGCGGTACAAAGGCGGGTCTCAGACACTTGTTTTGTCATTGCGGGGCCTCTGTTCTAGAGATCAGAGCGGGACTCTTTTTTGCCACTGTGTCGCATTTGGTAGTTTGGTGGGTAGTTATTTGTATATAGCGTGGGACTTTGAAGGTTGATGAATAATTTTATACATATTTCCTTTTTAGCACGTCACGGTTTCCCCATATTAAACGTGTGTCATCATCATCATATTGTTAAATGAATATCTGAATAGACTATGTAACTAAATTTTATAATAATAATCTTACGGAAGAAAATTATTGATATGATACATTTTTATTTCAGTGTGTCTATGCTTCAAATGATTACTCAAAGTGTGTTCTAGATAATGGAAATTAATGAACTACTCTTGATACTGTGTTCAACAATATCTCCCCTGCAGATTATTATTATTACCATTATTCTTTATTTATTAATCCAATCGAAATTGGATTTTTGTTTAATCTAATAAAGCAACTACACAGTTATATTGTCTTCTCACCTTTGAAAATTATTAAATAAGAACATTTTTACCGCTTTTAGAATTCAATTTCGAATTCTTTGCACTACAACATAATATAATTTCTTTATTCTTTTCAACATATTTTAAAAATATTTTAATTAAGATAGTTTAATATTTAATTATATTATAACAATTAAAATTGGTTTTCAGCATCCTAGATCTGAGTTATATAACAATAAATAATTGAACCTGAAAGTAATTACGAGGGCAATTTTTTTTTTCAAATATTTTGAACTGAAAACATTTTTCCCTTTTGTAACTCATGCAGTAATTTGCTAATATTAAAATTTCCCAGAGTAACGAATGCAAGACTTGATTTCACGTGTAACTTTCCCGAGTCGGCACTTACTGCAATTAGAACAATTAACTAACTGACCCACGGGAGAATTTCTAACAATATTAATATTATAAATGCAACTTTGCTTATACATACCCATAAAAAAAGTTATCCTTAAATGTTGTCGAAAAACCTAAAAGACACCCCCTATTATATTCGAGCAGTAACACGACATAAGAATGACTTCAAAACAATTTTATAAAATACTGTCATAATGCCAGCCCCCGGTTTCGTGAGACACCGTGGGTGGTCAGCCTATATATTAAAAGAAGAAGCTGCGAATAAAAGTAATATCGACGAAACCAACTAGCAAAATGTCAATGTAAATATTTATCAAAAAACATAATAAAATCCTTTACAAACAAACCGTATCAGTTGCGTAAAAAAATGTTAGGAAAACGTTTGATATTGACGTAAAAATGTGCAGAAGTACCGATTTTATAAATTCATTGCATAGCACGTATACGATGCTATATATTGTCATATAGTTCCAACTTGATTATTTCTATATTAATAAAAAGTAAATATGAATCAATTTTGCATGTTATTAATGCAGTTACTATATTTGTACTCTTTCGCAAAGATGGTTTAGTTATGGGAAAATAATTGAAAAGTTGTTAAGATTTATTGAGATCATTTCGTATTACTCTTTGGCCACTCATCATCATCATATTTGGCACCACAGCCCAGGGTGAGCCAAGGCTTTCTGTTGGAGATTCTTCCACGAAGTTCTGCTCTTCGCCTGGGTTTTCCAGTTCTTTATCCTGAGAATGTTAAAATCTTCTTCCACTGAATCGATCCATCGTAATTTTGGTCTACCTCTTCTACGAGTTGTTAGAGATTTTGCGATGAAAACTTTTTTTACTGGGTTTTCATCTTTCATTCTAGATACGTAGGCAGCCCTGTTCATTCTTTTGATTTTGATGGTTTTTATGACATCTGGCTCACCAAACAACCTATAGATTTCTGAGATGCTAGAATGAGCGGCCAAAGAGGCCGTCTTTGGCCGCTATGTAATTGAAAAACACAATTCTGTATATTACGAATCCCCATATTAAATCACTTGAACAAATCTTGACACGGAGGAATTCGTTATCCGTTGACAAAAACATAAAATAAAACGGTCCAGGTTTTATTGAAATGACCGTCTTATAGATAAACCCAGATCATTATGTTATAACAGATATATTAAAATTGACAACATTTTTTAACATAGAAAATTGTATATTGAGTAATTAATTTTTCTCTTGATTAAAAATAAATTACATATTACGATACGTAATAAATACATAAAATAAATATAGATGTAACAAATAAGTATCCAGGCAATAATTTAAGAGATAAACTGCGAACGGCTGGGAAATTGTGTTGTTACGTAATGCATATGTAATGTCTTAATATACGTTATTATAAAAAAAACGTATATTCATTGGAACTTGGAATATTACCAGTATAGAAAAATATAGCTGAAAGGGGATATTTTAAAACTAAGAACAACAAGTAGTTAATTAAAAAGTTGGTCCAAATAAATTCAAGAAACTCAAAATTAACTTTGGATGTTAAACGAGCATAAAAAATAATGGAATTCGATATAAATCAATGCCGAATTTCATGATACGTGCGCGCGGGAATCGCCGATTTATCAATATTTGGCGCAGACGTAAGGCCCTTGCGTAGTATATCCTGTTAGTCGTCTGTAATGTAAAACAGAAATTACTTTCATTCCGCATCTTAATATTTGGATAATTATTTGTATTTCATTTAATTTTTTTTGTCCGCCATGATGGACGACAACACACAGGGTGCAAACGAATGTCTAAATTAACTAGCTTAACAACAAAAGAGTGATGAAGATTATGTTATTAGAATAAACAAGAGCTACTTGGTGAATATCATAAATTATGCAGAGAGCTACAGACTCATGAAGATCAATTTATCAACTATTTTAGAATGTGTTAAGACTTTTGAGAAATTGCATGAATTGATTAAACCAAGTATAATTAAATGCACAAATAAATGGAAGAAATCTATTCGTTAAAAATTGAGATTTGCAATATTTAAGGTTAGTTTGAGTTTAATCATTGATATGAATTGGTTACGTAATGGCTTACATCACGCACGCACGTACGCACGCTTGGCCGCGCACGCACGCACGCAGGCGCGTCTGCCCGCCCGCCCGCGTGCACGCGCGCACACACGAACGTACGCATGCAGGAACCCGCACGCACGCACACATGCACGCACGCTGAATATATTTGCGTATATATTATATTCATATATGTAAATATATATATATATATATATATATATATATATATATATATATATATATATATATATATACATATATATACGCTTGCTACTAGGGATGAAAATTAAACATCTAAAGATGTTTAATTCTTTTTTTGAGAACACAAAGTTACTTGTCAATTATTATTAGATTTTCATGGAAAAGGATAGCAGAAGAAGCAATAAAATGCTATAAAGACTAATCGATTTTTATTTTACTTCAAATAAGTCATACATAATATTAGTCTTAAACGAAAAATACGCTTATTATATTCAAATTATATTCATTTAACCTGCATTAGCTACTAGAATAACCTAATAATTTGTCAGATTAGCGATCATATCCGAACAACTCAAGATACACATTTCTTCTCCCTAATATTAGTTTCTAGATTAGGTACCTAAAATTGACTTTCAATAACATGAAAATATTGAGAATAAAATTCTATTTTGCAATATACAATAACTTACTTCAAATTACACTTTGAATTTATGCTCTTGAGATAATTAAAAACAATCGATTTTGCATCATTTAAATACAAGAAAAGGTATATAGAAGTATATATATATATATATATATATATACATATATATATATTTATGTACATATATACATATATATATATATATATATATATATATATATATATATATATATATATATATATACTTCTATATACCTTTTCTTGTATTTAAATGATGCAAAATCGATTGTTTTTAATTATCTCAAGAGCATAAATTCAAAGTGTAATTTGAAGTAAGTTATTGTATATTGCAAAATAGAATTTTATTCTCAATATTTTCATGTTATTGAAAGTCAATTTTAGGTACCTAATCTAGAAACTAATATTAGGGAGAAGAAATGTGTATCTTGAGTTGTTCGGATATGATCGCTAATCTGACAAATTATTAGGTTATTCTAGTAGCTAATGCAGGTTAAATGAATATAATTTGAATATAATAAGCGTATTTTTCGTTTAAGACTAATATTATGTATGACTTATTTGAAGTAAAATAAAAATCGATTAGTCTTTATAGCATTTTATTGCTTCTTCTGCTATCCTTTTCCATGAAAATCTAATAATAATTGACAAGTAACTTTGTGTTCTCAAAAAAAGAATTAAACATCTTTAGATGTTTAATTTTCATCCCTAGTAGCAAGCGTATATATATGTATATATATATATATATATATATATATATATATATATATATATATATATATATATATTTACATATATGAATATAATATATACGCAAATATATTCAGCGTGCGTGCATGTGTGCGTGCGTGCGGGTTCCTGCATGCGTACGTTCGTGTGTGCGCGCGTGCACGCGGGCGGGCGGGCAGACGCGCCTGCGTGCGTGCGTGCGCGGCCAAGCGTGCGTACGTGCGTGCGTGATGTAAGCCATTACGTAACCAATTCATATCAATGATTAAACTCAAACTAACCTTAAATATTGCAAATCTCAATTTTTAACGAATAGATTTCTTCCATTTATTTGTGCATTTAATTATACTTGGTTTAATCAATTCATGCAATTTCTCAAAAGTCTTAACACATTCTAAAATAGTTGATAAATTGATCTTCATGAGTCTGTAGCTCTCTGCATAATTTATGATATTCACCAAGTAGCTCTTGTTTATTCTAATAACATAATCTTCATCACTCTTTTGTTGTTAAGCTAGTTAATTTAGACATTCGTTTGCACCCTGTGTGTTGTCGTCCATCATGGCGGACAAAAAAAATTAAATGAAATACAAATAATTATCCAAATATTAAGATGCGGAATGAAAGTAATTTCTGTTTTACATTACAGACGACTAACAGGATATACTACGCAAGGGCCTTACGTCTGCGCCAAATATTGATAAATCGGCGATTCCCGCGCGCACGTATCATGAAATTCGGCATTGATTTATATCGAATTCCATTATTTTTTATGCTCGTTTAACATCCAAAGTTAATTTTGAGTTTCTTGAATTTATTTGGACCAACTTTTTAATTAACTACTTGTTGTTCTTAGTTTTAAAATATCCCCTTTCAGCTATATTTTTCTATACTGGTAATATTCCAAGTTCCAATGAATATACGTTTTTTTTATAATAACGTATATTAAGACATTACATATGCATTACGTAACAACACAATTTCCCAGCCGTTCGCAGTTTATCTCTTAAATTATTGCCTGGATACTTATTTGTTACATCTATATTTATTTTATGTATTTATTACGTATCGTAATATGTAATTTATTTTTAATCAAGAGAAAAATTAATTACTCAATATACAATTTTCTATGTTAAAAAATGTTGTCAATTTTAATATATCTGTTATAACATAATGATCTGGGTTTATCTATAAGACGGTCATTTCAATAAAACCTGGACCGTTTTATTTTATGTTTTTGTCAACGGATAACGAATTCCTCCGTGTCAAGATTTGTTCAAGTGATTTAATATGGGGATTCGTAATATACAGAATTGTGTTTTTCAATTACATAGCGGCCAAAGACGGCCTCTTTGGCCGCTCATTCTAGCATCTCAGAAATCTATAGGTTGTTTGGTGAGCCAGATGTCATAAAAACCATCAAAATCAAAAGAATGAACAGGGCTGCCTACGTATCTAGAATGAAAGATGAAAACCCAGTAAAAAAAGTTTTCATCGCAAAATCTCTAACAACTCGTAGAAGAGGTAGACCAAAATTACGATGGATCGATTCAGTGGAAGAAGATTTTAACATTCTCAGGATAAAGAACTGGAAAACCCAGGCGAAGAGCAGAACTTCGTGGAAGAATCTCCAACAGAAAGCCTTGGCTCACCCTGGGCTGTGGTGCCAAATATGATGATGATGAGTGGCCAAAGAGTAATACGAAATGATCTCAATAAATCTTAACAACTTTTCAATTATTTTCCCATAACTAAACCATCTTTGCGAAAGAGTACAAATATAGTAACTGCATTAATAACATGCAAAATTGATTCATATTTACTTTTTATTAATATAGAAATAATCAAGTTGGAACTATATGACAATATATAGCATCGTATACGTGCTATGCAATGAATTTATAAAATCGGTACTTCTGCACATTTTTACGTCAATATCAAACGTTTTCCTAACATTTTTTTACGCAACTGATACGGTTTGTTTGTAAAGGATTTTATTATGTTTTTTGATAAATATTTACATTGACATTTTGCTAGTTGGTTTCGTCGATATTACTTTTATTCGCAGCTTCTTCTTTTAATATATAGGCTGACCACCCACGGTGTCTCACGAAACCGGGGGCTGGCATTATGACAGTATTTTATAAAATTGTTTTGAAGTCATTCTTATGTCGTGTTACTGCTCGAATATAATAGGGGGTGTCTTTTAGGTTTTTCGACAACATTTAAGGATAACTTTTTTTATGGGTATGTATAAGCAAAGTTGCATTTATAATATTAATATTGTTAGAAATTCTCCCGTGGGTCAGTTAGTTAATTGTTCTAATTGCAGTAAGTGCCGACTCGGGAAAGTTACACGTGAAATCAAGTCTTGCATTCGTTACTCTGGGAAATTTTAATATTAGCAAATTACTGCATGAGTTACAAAAGGGAAAAATGTTTTCAGTTCAAAATATTTGAAAAAAAAAATTGCCCTCGTAATTACTTTCAGGTTCAATTATTTATTGTTATATAACTCAGATCTAGGATGCTGAAAACCAATTTTAATTGTTATAATATAATTAAATATTAAACTATCTTAATTAAAATATTTTTAAAATATGTTGAAAAGAATAAAGAAATTATATTATGTTGTAGTGCAAAGAATTCGAAATTGAATTCTAAAAGCGGTAAAAATGTTCTTATTTAATAATTTTCAAAGGTGAGAAGACAATATAACTGTGTAGTTGCTTTATTAGATTAAACAAAAATCCAATTTCGATTGGATTAATAAATAAAGAATAATGGTAATAATAATAATCTGCAGGGGAGATATTGTTGAACACAGTATCAAGAGTAGTTCATTAATTTCCATTATCTAGAACACACTTTGAGTAATCATTTGAAGCATAGACACACTGAAATAAAAATGTATCATATCAATAATTTTCTTCCGTAAGATTATTATTATAAAATTTAGTTACATAGTCTATTCAGATATTCATTTAACAATATGATGATGATGACACACGTTTAATATGGGGAAACCGTGACGTGCTAAAAAGGAAATATGTATAAAATTATTCATCAACCTTCAAAGTCCCACGCTATATACAAATAACTACCCACCAAACTACCAAATGCGACACAGTGGCAAAAAAGAGTCCCGCTCTGATCTCTAGAACAGAGGCCCCGCAATGACAAAACAAGTGTCTGAGACCCGCCTTTGTACCGCCGTACTGACCCGTGACAATAATTAGAGAACAGTTCCGGTGCAACGAACGAACAATGCGGCGGCAGCTAGGAGCATTGCCCTCGGCGCGTCATGAAGATGGATGCACAATTTATGCAGTTCCAGCTACGGTAGAGTGCCAATGCATGTCGTAACTGAAGGCGGACTAGTGTATGATGGGGCGGCCTTTGAACGCGTGCATTATTTATGCAGGAGGTTGCATGCATAGATGTTAGCATGAAAATTCATTGAAGTTTTCCACAATTTTTTCACCTTCTGAAAAGATATTTGGTGTGGATTAATTAAACTTTTATACTGGTTTAGTGTCACTTCACGCATTTACATGTATTAATGTAGTATCATCTTACTTATTGAGATATATACAGAGCTTAAATGGCTTAGAAATTTAGACAGTTGATCTACAAGATGAATATTTTCTTATCTATGCATCTTTATTTCTTCTTCACGTGATAATATCCCAGAAATTGTACACATATATTATATATAAAGAGACGTATGGCAAATTTTCTGTCTAGTATTATATCAGCTTTATGGATTTTTAATTCTGAACAAGTGATCTCACACAACAAATCACAATATATTGGTATTATATTAAGGGTTTATTACGGGTTTGACGTAGTTTAATTTAACGTGAACATCACTAGTAGATCATGCGGAAACATTTGTGACGTCATCAGAATTGACCGATATCTTTCGGCATATCGGTAAACGATACGTGCCAAACGTAAGCTCGAATTATTTATGGTAAATCTTGCATTCGCCCAGTAAAAAATATTTTAATTTTATTTGACAGGCATTATGTTTCAGTTGATAAATTTCACGTTTTATGTGCCTCAATATAATGGAGTACTTGACATTCTGTATAAATAGCTTTTATCCGTCGTTTCGCCGGTGTGGTGTTACGAAGATTTAAATATCTTGCAAACAATAAAACGGGCACAGATTTCAAATAGGCCAGTTACATAGTTAATTGGTAAAAACAATCGATTTTGCATCATTTAAATACAAGAAAAGGTATATAGAAGTATATATATATATATATATATATATACATATATATATATTTATGTACATATATACATATATATATATATATATATATATATATATATATATATATATATATATATATATTATTTTATTGCAGAAATAAAGAAATTTAATTAGATTTGATGGGAAATATGAAATCTTGTTTGAAATATCTATGAAATTCTCACTAGTTAAGCCACTTAATGATCTATTGTTATGGTGGCTTATATGTTGGCTTTCCATCTCCGTATAAATATTTATAAGTCCATATTTATTTTTCAATAAATTAAAATACAGTTTGGGTCATTTTAAGCTGCCAAATAAGTATTATTATTTTTAATAGAGAATAAAATTAAGAGCATTCAGAAATGAAAAAAATGTATATTATATACAAGACCTAAAGGTTTTAATTATAAGCTCACACATCAAGCCATACCTACTATGATGGTTAGTTATTTTTTTTTTAATTCATCTCTGAGCTTCGCATCGCCATCAAAGGTAACATTGAGTATGAATATTTAATACGGACCGTCGAAATTAACTTAACAACGTTGATACTTTAACCTTTTATGTACAATACAGGGCTTTCGTAAATATTAAATGCTTCTAACAAATTTCGACTTTTTACGTTGGGTTAACATTATTTCAGAACCACCTCTTTAAAAATTTGTAGTGGCGACTCCTCTGTTTGTACCTACTTGTCAGTGCTAAAGAAAAATGTACCTAATTAAAAAAAGTTACATTATAATTGATATAAGTTAATTGGTAACAAATTTTTCGACTGTAAAAATACTGTGTTCAATTAAATGTCATCTAAATATTATCATATCAATTGTATATGTTTATATATTTATTATTACACATAAACACACATTTATATATATATATATATATATATATATATATATAGATATATATATATACATATATATATATATATATATATATACTATGACATATTTTAAGTCATCATCAGTATTTTATTGTGCAATGATTTGAAAAATTATTTTTGAGCACAAAAATATTGTAATACTTATTGTATCAAAATATCACCATTATCATCAGCAAAAAACGTACACTGCTGAACATAAGCCTTCCCCATAGACTTTCACGAAGATCGATCCTATGCCGCTTGCAACCAATGGTTTCCCAGGATCTTTTCTTGTTCATGTGCCCACCAAGCGAGAGGCAGTCCCACTCTGCATCTTCCAGTATATAATAACCATTCGAGAACCTTTCTTCCCCAAAGGTCTTCGGTTCTGCGCGCTTTATGTCCTGGTCGTTGCTACATCAGCTTGCCAATCCTAATAGCTATGTCGATAACTTTAGTCTTCTATTCATCTCCTCGTTTCCGATCATATTTTGTATGGGAATATATTATTTATAGTCCGATAGAAAATGATGTTTTCCTACGAAATATCAAAATGAATATAATTCTAAATAATATATACGAGTCCCTTATAGCGCAAGTTCTACTTGCAGAACATATTTTTTTATTATGAGAGTTTTAACGAACTGTTATTTGGAGAAACATATTTGAACACGATGGTCAAGGATAAAGGACAGTCACGGGCTGCGAGGGTCTTTTTTAACTTAGTTTTACGTGAATATAGACGCGTATGCGTCAGCAAATTTGTATATAAAAGTGAAAGAGAAAAGTATATGACGAAAAACGAATTACAATTCGGAAAATAATAAGAAAAAGGTTTTTTATTCCACATTTACATTCGCTTTTATTATGAATATTTTGATTACCACCTATCAAATTATTACAATCTATTATTATTTAAATATGTTATTTTAGGTAACATGATATAATAGAGTACAACTAAACTTTTGGCATATTTGTCGTGCATTTTTTTAATAAATATTAATCTAAACGACACATTTATGGGAGTAGATATTAACAAATTGCAAGTCCAATAAAATATTGAATTAATTAAGATAATAATTGAATATATTCTAAAAATTATTGTGCTACTCAAACCCATTTCTTGACAGATCATCTTTTCATTTACAAACAGACACTGGACAGAGCTGAGTACACTGTTGTTTCTCTCAGCATTTCTCAATCAAATGATTCAAACCCGAATGACTTTGAATACCTTACTCTCTATCAACAAAGTTTTGAAGAGCTGCAATGTGAAATACACTCTAAATAAGAATAAAAATGTTAATTTAGTGGTAGGTATATGAATGAAACTGCTATAGATTGAGTGCAACTTAAACAGACACCTTGCTTATAGCTTTAATGCTTATTCCGTTAAGCTTAGGCGACTACATATAAATAACCTTAGTTACTCCATAAATAATATAAAATAAATATCCTAAAACATATATAGCATTAAATATCCACAAAAATATAAATAATACTCCTTACAAAACATACCACATATAGTCCATGATAACAAGCATACAAACATTAAAATGAAATATTAACTTTTTGCTGTTTAATTCCGAGTTATTCTTTTATTAATATTAACGGTTTTTTAACTTATTCTTTACGAGATGAGTTCCGCATTTATATTAATTATAGCCAAAGTTTCAGGGGGAGCGGCACGAAGTTTCACATTCGCCCGAGCGCTGAAGATAAAAACATTCGAAATTAATGTCAAAACTTCCCTTTATAAAAATAATGAACATAATTCGTAATCGAGTAGATAATGGGAACGTTAATTAAGAGATTATAACAAGCGTAATTACTGCAGAGTTTATGAGAGGTTATTTTTGTTAATAAAAATTTTGCCTCTTGAAATTTTCCTCCGAATGAATCAAAAACAAGATAAGTAGCTTACTTCAGTTACTAAGTAATAGAATATCTTAGTGGAATGCGTACCGTAAGAATTTAAAAAGCGTTGCTTTTTGACAATGCAAAGTGCGATTACATGTAATTGCTCCAAATAATATGACGATTTTCTTATAGCAAACAACAAGAATAAACAGTTAGAAATTTTCAGTTTTATAGCTATCCAAAAGTGGTCCCATAGAACCCACATTCTATTTTTGTGCATTTTGGTCTATTGTTTATGAAATCAGTAAAGAATTTCTTTTTCCGGTTCCGGTTTTTAAAATATCAAGAAGTAAAATATGCTATAAGTTTCATGACATTTAACTCTTTTTCTATAGTTTATGTAATTACTTTATTATACCATTTCAAATATTACTTTATTAAAGAATTATTTGAATTTTTTTACTTTAAAATTAATTATATCCATTCATAAATTTTAATGCATTAATTATTAGAAAGAGCTCCGCAAAATAGGCCCGTAATCAACAGAACAGCTGTACTCGTGCAAAATTAAAAACAATTAAATCAATTTTTTCTCATCTACGCAACATTTAATCACACGAACCACTTTACAACGGCCGGAACAGGAGGAGCCCTTGAATATTCATGTACTCGGCCGTGTTTACATCCAACCCTTTGCCCGGCGCCGAATAAAATATACTCCACATTAATTCGAAAACAAAATAATTGCTTAAACCAGCAACAACAAGCGGGCATCCTTTACGCCCCCCACCCGGTAGCCGGTTATAAAAGAGCAAAATTTTGGTAGATCTCGGTCCTCCGGGATAGGGCTCTTCAAAAGTTTCACGTGGAAATTCGCCAAGTAAAAATTCCTAAAAATATAATATGTACTGGCTACAAATTTTCTTAGCACTGATCTAACAATTAGAATGCTAATGGAATAAGTGTTATTATTGCATCTGTGTTTTTCTCTTTCGGCAATTTAGCCAAAATAAACTTTTAAAAATAAATTTAGTTTTATAACTTTTTTTTATTTCTTTGCAAAGCTACCAGTAATGGAAAAATAATAAATTTCTATTTTTTTTCATATTTACTTTAAAAGTAATTTCATCTAGTATTATAATATTCTATTGCTTCAAAATTATTAGAAGAAATACGTTTTTGTGGTAAATATTCGCGTCAATAATCAACAAGTTTATTTAAATTACCAAAAGTAATTGATAATATATTACCATTTATTTTTGATAGTATTAATAAATTTGTCGAATGTCGAATATTGTCAAAAATAAATAGCGATGCTGCCAAAAATACGCGGTAATGTATATATACCTCCTACAACATCATTTACTAAAATCGATTACAATAATCTTGCATTATATGATTCACATTAAGCGATATCTACGAACTATATAATGAACAATGGAAATAAGAATTTAGATACATATGTGTCTTACATAAAAATATTCATTTCGGAACACATTAAAAACTGTTGTTGTTGTTGTAGTGGTAGAAATAATTTTGCATACAGAATGTTAATAGCTTTACACTTTGCAGATACGTAATCCAAAAAAACTTTATCTTCGCTAATAAATTATCTGTTTTTTGTGGTTTTCCAAAATATGCTATATCGAATCTGACGACATATATGTGTGTGTGTATATATATATATATATATATATATGTATATATATATATATATATATATATATATATATATATATATATATTATCAAACAAAGATATAGGTATATTTTTATACAAATCCATTGATCTTTAATTCGCTCATGTTATCCTATGTTTTACCTTTATCAATTGCTTATTTCATTCTTACATGTGCTATATCATAAAATACACATTATTTACTATATGTTCTTTTTCCATTTTTATCAGTACTTTTCTCTAAAAATAAAATTTTTAAACATTTTGTTTCATATCTCTTTATTTCTCAATACAGCGTTGAGACGATTGCAAAGCCGTCCATTATATGTAAAATATTTTTAATATTTTAAACATTTCTGTCTTAACTTTTCACGATATATTTTGAGCTCTAGCATGATACATTTTATGACTTTTGACATTTGATATATAATTAACTCGATGTGACAAAGTACACTTTAAGTACAAAGTACCTTCAAAATGCTCGACTGTGTAGAGATATATCCACAATTCTAACATGCAACACTTACTACTACACATGGTGTTGTAATATGTCACTACACTGATCAATTTTTATGACGTATACTTGGTATAAGATTTGGACACCTCGCATGGAGCAAAAAAAATATTTCTGTAGCTTTGAAAATTATACACGGCTGTATTAAATTTTCTATTTTACCATTATTTTTTAAACTATCATACGCTAATTTTTTTTGAAGCTATATCATTTGAAATTATTTGGATACCAATTTATTTACCAGTATATTTACCTTTCTGTAAATTTCCTACACGTATAACTTACATATACTATTATAAATTAGATTGGTTTGCGTCGAATCCCATCCGACAAACACCCCACACGTCTGCGTATACCTAACGGCACGTATCAAATGGCGCATGTGACCGGGTGGGAGCGGCGCGTTTGTTGAAAATATTGGTTCCAGCGTACCGAGGCCCGGCCGGCCACCCGTCCGTCGCGCGTGGAATGAACGTGCTAATTGACACGTATCGATGAAATCGATACGCCGACGCGCTTTTGTTTTTATTTACATACGAAATTAAATCGCATCGCTCATGTGGGACTAATAGGGTTCGTGTGAATGACGATAGGTAGCAGTCATGTAACGAATATACGCGTTCGCGAATATGTGCACACGCTAAGAAAAATGCTAATACTTTTTAAGAATCATTGTATTATACATACATCTTTCAAGTACGAGCATAACTTGCACTTCGAAGGTCTAGTACATGCTTAATCACATAAAAGATTTTATGGCAATTCTGAAAATATTTCACAGTCGTAATAATATGGCAAATACCTCAAAAATGTTAAAACCTAGAATGATCCCCATAGCTTTTCTGTATTTTAGATAATTTTCTTCTAACGCTGTTTTTAGGGCTCCATATCTCAAAACGTAAAAAAGCGACCCTTATACGATCACTTCGTTGTCCGTTTGTCGGTCTGTATGTCTGTTAAGACCGTTTTTCTCAGGAACACGCGGAGGTATCAATTTCAAATTAATATAAATTCTATGGTCCCTAGGATCTGTAAAATCAAACTTTGAAGTCAACACAAGGAAGAAGAACTCTAAAATATGGCCATTTGTGTCGCATATTTTAACACCCGCACGTATATCAAAACCGATAGCGTACTTTGCGATGACCTAGAATCATGGATTTTGACAAAAAACAAGGTCTACAGCACTAGTAAAGGAACAATCCGAAAATTGTTAATTTGTAGTTATATTTTAAAATATGCCCCATGTTTTTGTGCCTATGGAAGATATGGCAGATGTCTACTTAATTGATGATATGTAAAATTAATATTTTTAATAGTGTAATAGGAATACTATGTCCCTTTAAATGTTTATAAGTATCTATATATATACGAAACCTTTATAGTGCGAGTTTTACTTGTAGTTGATAGGTTTTTTTTATAATTTTGGCTTTCGAAATTTTGAAGATGGTATCATATTTTTTGTGGGCATTTTCAATAAAATCTCCAGAACGTGAAATTCTGAAAAAAATAGTTTTGGATTCTTTTTAAATCACTCTGTAAACCAATATTCCACAAAATACAAGAATCTAAAAAGAATCCAGTACGTTATTTGCACCCTCTAAAATGTTTCTATAAATATGGCGGAGTTATTTACTCATATGTGAATTAGTATGCTTCATCAGGTTATCAAATTTAAAGTTTCTCTAACTCAGACGGTTCGCGAGAAGATCAGCTGTCATCGAGGAGCAATGGAGGAATATGTACCCTTAAAAGTGAGCCATTTCCAGTTTTATTTTAATTAACTATTATATTGATAAATAATTATTATTATTATTGCACTGCTAAATACGAAAAATTACACAAAATACAAACTAACATTGAAACGCTAATCAGTTCGATAAGATTTTAAAAACTTTACTTCTGAAAAGTTGGTGAAAAGCTGAAAGGCAAGAGAATAGTTCATGAAAATTAACCAATATTTAATATTCGCATTTATTGAATATCTTTCAGTATTCAAATTATGGATACTTTCACTCATTATATTATCGCTCAGCAGATTAGCCAAAGGCTCAGAGAGGAATCCTCAAGGAAAATAGAAACGTGGTAGTCTAAAGTAAACATAACAGTGTCACATGCCGGCAGAAATAAAGAGCATTGAGAATACTGGGATGCGCAGCGTTACATGATACACGGATCGATTAGTATGCCAAGCATCATAAATTCCCTCTGACCCATTAAAAAGTCGTAGGATATAGAAAAGAAATATTAACACATATTATCAACTACAGGGCATAAATTCTAGATTATATGTCTTCAAAGAGTTTTCAATTTTCACAACATGTTAAAGAAAGAAAAGAAAGTATATTAAAGAAAGTGGCGGTCACATTCTTCCTCACTTCAGCAAATGGCATAGAGATATTTATAACAATAAATAGAAAATTCAACAAGCAAAATTAGAAATTGCGGTGAACTGTTATGCATTTTTGATTAGAATTGCCCAATAAACTCACCGCTATCGCTATTTTTCCTCTATAAACATGCTGTATTAAAAGAAAATTTTCACTCTACTGGGAGTCAATATAACATAAAGTGTAAAATTTTGGAAATGTATATTGCATAGAAATATTTATAAATATAAATGGACAATGCAACAAGCAGAATTAGAAATCGCAGGGAATTGTTATGCATTTTTGGTTAGAGTTGCCCAATAAACGCAGTATGCGAAGTCAATATAACATAATGTGTAAATTTTTGCCATATATATTGCATAGAGATATTTTTGAACACAAATAGCTGATGCAACAAACAGAATTAGAAATCGTGGGGAACTCTTATGCATTTTGGTTACAAATGCCCAATAAATCCATCGCTAACGCTATTTGTCCTTTATAAGAATGCCGTATTAAAAGAAAATTTTCGCTCCACTCAGAATCAATATAACTTAATTTGTAAATTTTTGCGATATATATTGAAAACAGATATTTATAAATATAAACAGATAGTGCAACAAGCATAATTAGAAATCGCGGAGAATTATTATGCATTTTTGCTTAAAATTGCCCAATAAAGGCATCGATAACGCTATTTGAACTTTATAAGCATTCTGTATTAAAAATATTGTCAAACTACTGGGAATTAGTATTATATATTGTGTAAATTTTTGCAGTATATATTGCACAGAGATATTTATGAATGTAAATAGATAATGCAAAAAAGCATCATTAGAAATTGCGGGGAACTGTTATGCATTTTTGATAAAGAATTGTCCAATAAACTCACCGCTAACGCTATTTGTCCTTTATTAGCATTCCAGCATTCCTTTATTAGCATGATATGTAATTTTTTCCGATGTATTTCACGTTTCTCATAACCTGATTAACATTGTTCATATAAATTTAATTTCACATCTTATACAGCCATGTTTTTCATATTATCATTTATCATTAAATGGCTTTGTGACCCAATTAAATAAACCCCCATTTAAATATGAATATAAAAAAGAATTAATTTATAACATAAAATGATTTCGAAGGAATAATGAGAGTATCATGAAATGAATTCAGAATTGCGTTACATGCTCTTGTCCATTTCTTTATTTCATTAAGCTATTTTACATGCTCTTGTCCATTTCTTTATTCCATTAAGCTATTTTACATGCTCTTGTCCATTTCTTTATTCCATTAAGCTATTTTACATGCTCTTATCCATTTCTTTATTCCATTAAGATATTTTACATGCTCTTATCTTTCAGGCTATGTTTACATGCTGTTATCTATTAGGCGTGCGTGAATATAGGTACTTTAGGGGAAACGTATGTTCTCGGGACGTGGAATTTCACATTCACATTTTGTATTAAGAATTTCTTATTATTCCATATTGTATATACAAACAAATATTGAACAAAACTCACGCCATAACCATAATACTTTAAACTACCAGGTTTACAATGAATTTTCCAAAAATATTATTTAATGTACTTTTGATATTTATGTGTTTCAATTTCAATAAAAAATATTATTTGAAGATTATTTTTTCTATAATAGAATAAAATATGAGTGTCAAGAATATAAAATGTAAAGATTTCACTAATATTGCGAGTCTTACTATTTTGTACTACAAGGAATCATGATATAGTCACTCCTTTAGAGTACTTGCTCGTTACTGTTATTTATGCTTCTATATCTTTACGATTCTATGTTTATTAACTTTCTCTTCTTTTTTTTTAAACCATTTTAAATGTATACCAATACATAACATATGCGGTCATTAAAATTAGTGTGAAAAGTTTTATGAGATAGGTCATTAAATAGCCGATGGAAATAATAGAAAAAAGGACTAAGGAGGCATATGAGAATTTACTTGTAGATGATAAAGTGAGGTGTTTCATCCTGTCTACTAGTAATGATAAAAGGGACAGAGTAATGACGTGAATAGATATTATATAAATGTTTCTGCAGCAGGTAATATACTGTATAGTACCGACACATAACCTATATACAAATTATCTATGTATATTTATAAGCAACCCAAGCCCTTCATAAAGATAAAGAGAAATATCCCAACAAATATTTTTCCTCCGCCTCATTAACTTTTCGTAATAGACACTTATACGCTATGTCGTCCCTCTAGGTGATCGCTTTATCATCTCTATAACTTATATATCAACGTAACTACCTATGTATCTATACATCGTACTAATTTCTATGAGACATAGCAATACTAATATCGTAATGTAATAATTTGTAGGAAGAGTTATTTGCGAGCAATTTGGAAATAAATAAGAAAATGGAAAATTATGAAAAGAAAGTGATGATAAATCTTGTAGTTTTCCTGTAATTCATGACAGCTCGCAAGTTACTATTTTTCCTTTTATTTCATCTTAGCGATACCAATCATATACATAGCACTTACATCTATTAAAATGATAATAGTACTTACATACATATTTGAGATATCTATTTCCCTGCATTATATATATGAAGCATAATTGTATTTACCCTCAAAAAAATAATGGAACACCCTAAACATCTAACTGGAAATGTGAATGTAATTCAATATTAGAAATAATGAAGAAGTCTTATTTTAATTATATTAAATTATCTAATAATTTTATTCACAATTAAATAAAACTATGTGATGTAGTGGTACTTTCTTTAAGTTCTTTACCACGACCTAGGTTTCGTTGTATTACCATATCTTCAGGTGGGCTGTTAACAATGATATCTTTGCTAATAACCCACCTGAAAATGTTGTAATACAACGAAACCTAGGTCGTGGTAAAGAACTTAAAGAAAGTAGAAATAATACTATGTGACGTAGTTTCATTTAATTGTGAATAATGAATTTCTACAAAATTAACGCCAAATATATTTAATAATATTTATATCTTTAAGAATCTGAGAAAATACGACTTAAATACAAATAATTTTTTTTCATAAATTCTTCAGACTAATCTGGCATTTTTGAGCCTCTCGGGTGTTTTAATTCACTTCTGCGTTTAGCATGCTTTTATCAAATTTTCTTAGCATCATGCACTAGTTTTGCCATTTCCACCCGGGTTGTCTCAGAGCCTCTCCTGGAACCAGTTACGACCCACCTCATACAAAAGAGGGGAACATCGAAGGTCCCCTAATAGTGTCCCGTATCCACAATCACAGCGCTTCCACCCGACAGAGTGAAAGTGTTACAGTGGAAAAAAAAATTTATCCCAACTTATTCTCACAGTTGTATTTTTTTGTTTTAAACTTTCGTAGTTACTATTATTACGGCTGCATAGAATTACATGACATTATCCGTCACTGAACATAGATCAATCCCGTATCCTGTAGCTGAGTAACGCTAAGCATAACATTATATATAAATGTTCGAAAAAATGTTGCAGAAGTTAATATTTTATTTTCTGTTCATTCATATTATAATATTAATTTATTATAATTTTTTATTACTCATTTCGTTGGTAGTTCAAGCCGAAGGTATGATATCTTTTGAAGAAAAAAATACACGATGAAAGTATTATCTTCTTCATCGCTAGCTTTTTATCATTACCAAATAAAATTAACTGTTTTTCAAATCAACTGTTTTTTTCTTAATAAGAAATATAATAGTTTAAAACGAAGTTTAAAAGGATATTATCTGTAAAAAAATGTAATCAATGCTAGGAAAAAAATGCGTCAAGCTTAAGCACGAAAGCTTCATTACATAGCTGTTAAGAATATAAGTGTGAGGTTGATATTGAATATTACATTTCTTCAAATAGAAACAAATTCTAACTACTGTATTTCTCTTAGCTCTGTTATTTCAGACATGTTTTTATGTTGAGTTTACATTTAAGATTTTTGGTAGAGGGAATAATTTTAGCGAACAAACAAATACCCTGTTATAATTAAACTTTGATTAAAGAACCGAGAGTTGATCCTTTTAATTTCATGAGAGAGAGAGTCAGGGTATAAAAAGCTTTAAGAATAGTTCCGAAACGATGTCGATTGTCAATTATTGCACGACTCATAAAGCGATAATATTATTATTTCTTTGGAAAGCAAAATCCATATTTCATTAATAATAATAATATCATTTATTTGTAGATTGTAGATTTGTAGATATGTACAGAAATGTTCTTAGAGCTAATGACAATATTAAAATTAAAAATTAAGTTACGTGCCTTAACTTTAAAATTTTCAATATTTTATCCACAAAAAGGTGACTAGCTCGGCTTGTGCAGTTATGCTTAAGCATCACCGACACAGTTTAAAGCTAGCATCTCTTGATACACACACACACATATATACATATATATATATATATATATATATATATATATATATACTCACAAATACATTAGATAATAACAGTATTAATTATTTTCAATACAGGTATTATATACAGACACACACATTATTATCCACAGAGGAAACATAGCACAAAGAAAAGAAGTAAAACCAAAATTCTAAAAGCAAGAGAACAAAAAATACCAATAATAAATCATCATATATATTAATACGCTATGTTACACTCCCTTTTTAGAAAAAACCTCACAACTAATCCACATAAATTATATATCATTTTATAGATAATTTCTTGCTCTACCGGCATCCACAACTAAAAAATGTATTATTGCTATTGTTTTTGCAAATTAATTAATTATTAAAATTATATACACAAAACAGCAATGCTGCCATCTAACGGCTCAACGTCAATATGATTGACGGTCGGTAAAATGTTTGTTTAATTTCAAATCCACTCACGTATAAATAAAGTGGCGCCTTAGCTCAATGCTTTTGATACTTGCGCCTCTATATGTCAATTTTATTAAAATAGAATAAATAATGCGAAGACTTCGCACGGGTCACGCTAGTATAATTTATATCAAATAATTTCAAAGTCCGATATTTTTCGTTTATTCCGTTTGCATTTGATGGGTCGAAAGCCAATTACGGATTGACCTTTTAAAATTAGTCATGGATTCAGCGGTCTTCAGGGGCGGAGGGAGGTCATTCCAAATTTTAGTTGCAGCAAACTTGAAACTACCCCGATAATCGGTTCTGCGTTGTTCAGGGACTAAGAGAAGTCGGTCTTTGGCGCGCGTCACGTGGCAATGAGCACTGCCGGACCAGTTTAATATAAGTTATTTCGGCTCGTTTGTTATGAAAAGTCTATGCAAAAAGCAGAGTGTGATACCTGAGACGATTATGCATTCGGAACATTCCATGCTCATTTAAATAAGGTGATACATGGGATCGCCACGGGATGCCGAATCATTATCATGGCTAAGAACAATTCCTGAATGACTGAATTACTTTAAATACTTTTACGAATTTTTGAGAGATTATATTGAAGAAAACTGATCTATAACCTTTAACAGTTTGGTATAAACGTGCAAAAATTAAGAAAGCACAAACAACTTAAAGCATTATTAAGAAACCTGACCGTGTTTGACAGTTATCTTAAGTGGATGGATCGCTTCAGAAATACTTTTTTTTCTGCCTTTACTTGCATTTTTAAGTTATATGAAATCCCTCATAACAGACGGATAAATACTTGTATTAATGCTAGACGAGTTCCAAAAGTTTGCAACTCACAATTATAAGACGTAAGTTAGCACATTTTTGTTACGTTTTGCAATAACATTGAATACAAAAATGTTTGTATGTATAAAACACTACAATTACTGACAATTTACAACCACCGTCGATAGTTTTACTATCTACTTATCTTACGTTAGCTAAAAAGAAAATTGGTTTCTGAACCTAAAATTCAATTTAGATAATTGCTATTCGTTACTAATAAATATCTTACTGTGATACATCTATGTATGTGATATTAAACTTACCCTGGAAAAGTTTAAGTACTAAATAATGGTGGGTATCCCCATTACTGTTAAATGATACTTCCCTACTATTACTACTGCATGGTACTTCTCTACATATTATCATAAGTCAAATCGCAAAACTTACAACTAAGTGCCATATCCAAGCCCATTTCAACAGCAGAGGCAACACATCGTGTACCCTTTTCGCTGAGTAGACGGGCATAAGTTGAAATAATACCAAATACACAAACTCATCTCGAAACAATCAAAACTTTTATTTCATTTCCTCTGAGGGGAAAAGCGCTTTTTTCATTTTCATTTATACAAACATGTCGGCGCATACATCAACTGTGCGTGAAAGGAAATTTTGTTTGCGAATAACATTTATAATTTGATTATTTTATTTTATTTACATTCGCCTCGTGCGCCGCCGCCGCGGCTGCGAGCTAAAGTTTAATATTCTAACTTGATCTTACACATCTAACTTTTGTAATAAATATGAGAGAAATAAGTGGTAGAGCGCGTGTCTTACTGAAGTCTGTTTGTTCAATGGTCAAGATGTTTGCTCATGGCTTTCGTTTATCATGGAGTTTACTAGAAAACTTACCCCAAATCGAAATCAATTTGTGTACTTTTCGTTATTACCATTTATTAGTTAGCAAATTGAGGCGAAAGAACATGGTCGATCCTCTTACCCGCTTGTTGCTGCTAGCGCGGATTTCCAAATTTACATCACCACCTCTGTTAAAAAGTTTTGTTATTTGTACATACTTTACTGTAAAGTTAAAAAATGATTTTTATATTAAAACATTTGTGACATTTTCGTTCACTAGATGCAACTCTCTCTTAAAGATATTAAGTTTAAGAGAGCGCAGTAGTATAAGCGCAGTGTCTATTTTAACTTTTTCCGATTAGATGAAAAATTAGTCTTTCTGTAGAAATGAATGTCTGTATTTTAGAAAAATGTACGTTTAAATTAATTCTGCACTATTGAATATATTTGGCGTTAAATTTTGTAGAAATTCACTTTAATTTTTCACAACTAAATGAAACTACGTGATGTAGTATTATTTCTACTTTATTACTACTTTATTGAAATTCTTTACCACGACCTAGGTTTCGTTGTATGGTAACGTCTTCAGGTGGGCAATTTGTAAAGATCTTTACAAATTGCCCACCTAAAAATTCCAATGTCAATGTGACCTTTACAAATTGCCCACCCTAAAATATAACGAAACCTAGGTCGTGGTAAAGAATTTAAATACAGTAGAAATAATACTACACCACGTAGTTTCATTTCTTCTTGACAAACGCAACAGCCCCTTGCACGTCTTAGCTGTCTCTACTACGCGTTCCTTCTAGCGTTTCCTATAAGTTGCAACACGTTTCCAATTACGTATATACAAAGTTTTTAAGTCTTTATCGATATCATCCATTCATCTAGAGGATGGCATACTTCTTGGTCGAGTACCCTAGGATTTTTGAATGTTAATGTATTAGTAGGATTACCTTCTAGTAGTTTCATTTGGTTGTGAAAAGTTAAATTAAATTCTGTACGTTTCAATTATATTTGTCAAGTAATATACAAATAATAAACAATTAGTACCTCATTATAAATGATAAAACACTATATATTCGATATGAATACCAATAGTGGAGATAAAAACTGGCTATTATCCATGTTCTAACGTACGCCAAGTAGAACCATGTCGAGGTAACGAGTTTCCGAATGGACACATAAATTTGTAATGGCGAAAAGATTCAAAATAAATAGACGCAGATATGTTCAGAAACTCACTAGTGTTAAAAATGTAACCGTTTTTTTTAATATGTTAAAAGACGAATAAATATATGCTAAATTTAGTATAAGAATCTTAATTTTATCACAAACAACATTTAAATTATTGCTCTACTGCTGTTTCAGTAACAATGTGCGCAGTAAACTTTATAAAAACTGAAAACTATTTTTTTACAAATCCAATCCAATCCAATTTTTTTTACAAAAAAAATGTTTTTCCACATTTATGAACGACGAAAAAGTTCTATTGATTTGGCACCTATTGGATAGGGTATTGTACAGACGGTTTCGTTAAGCCAACTCTCTAACTTTTACTTAGTTATATAATATAAACACACAAGTAAGTCTTCTATCTCTCTATTTATTACTTCTTCACAACCTAAGAAGCAATCTGATTTTAATTAAATTTGATAGTGATGAATTCACACCCGGCCAAGGACATGAGTATTTGATCTCATCACAAACTGAATAATGTGGATGCTTCAAAATTTCGGTTTATCTTTATTATTCGGTATACCCTCTTAATATAAACGTTAGATGAGAAAGATTGGCGAGTAAAATACAAAAATATATAGTTTACTTAAATAAAAATGTCTTACTCGGGGTATTGTGTACACGCAGTTGTTGTCAGCGATGCGCCGTGAAATGAGGGAAGGGACAATATGGTTGCACATTGCAAGGTTACTTCTACCCGAAAGAGCAAATACTTGAGGGCACATATTATTGACGGACGTCTACAATGTCTACGATGGACGTCTACAGCTAAGAATAACTTGTTATATTTGTACCTTCCTCGTACGATTTTCACTGTATGCAAATCCAAATATGTTTAGGTGTTATGAGTTCGGAATAACAAATATGACCATAAATCAGCTTTCATGCACACAGAACCACTGGTAACAGCCAGTTTATACGTAAACAAAATTGTAACAAAGTGAATTATGTACCTGGAAAATATTTTAAAAAAAGTGACTGATTTAGGGTGCAAAATGATAAGAAAAGCCAGGAAAACTGTTTTTACATTTTTTGTCTGTCTGTGTGTTAATTTATTCTTCAATCACGCGATGCCTATCACAAGGACTTTGATTAAATTTAGTATGATAATAGTTTATATTAAAAACCTAAAAAACTCTTGAATTCGTGAAAATTACAATATTGGTATTGCCGACGCCATCTATTAGCGTTTTTATTAAACTTTATGATCATAGAGTTCTGAGAGATAAAAAACGAAGGAAATCCCTCATAGATTTCCTTATACCAAATTTACCGCAAATGAAGTCGCGTCGGCCATCTAGTACTTAATAAATGAGTACTGCAGCATAAATGTTGCATATCCCGCATTGCGTAATAAAATTCGTTTTTGCTTAAATTCCACAAACGATTGTTATGAAATAGTCCAAAAAAAATCAATATGAAAAGGGACTGTATTCTACAGGCCAAAATAATTTTTCATTTATTTAAATTAATTAGTTTAAATTTCAAAATTAATTTCCAACATTTCGTAGACTAATTTCCGACAGTTTACGGTATGTCATTATTCTGGACAGATTCAACACCTCACTTTCTATTATTTTTGATATTATTTTTATCTATTATCAGAATTTATATAATATATTTAAATAAATGCATAATGGTCAGTCTCCTAATTTTATTAAAATCGGTAAATGATTAATATCTGCGGGGAAATGTGCGACAATAAAAAATGAACTTTCATACATATTTTAAGAAATTGATTTACCATTACAAAATATTAATACTATAATAGTATAATAAAAACAAAAATTAATATTAATAATGATAACAATGACACTTGTTACCATTTTTAATATTGTAATTAATTATAATATTATAACAAATTTGAAGAAAATAATCCGTTTTCTTCAACAAAATTTAATGAAATCTTTAAACTTTTCCCCCTAGTTAACTCTTATTTACTACCGATATATAAACATGAGATTTAATCTTATTAATACTATATTTTACTAGCTAAATAAAACTTTTTTCACATTTTTTTATTAATTTCTGTTATAACAAGTTATCCAAATTTATTGCTTTCACGAAAGCCTTGTAATTGGACTATAATGTTTAGTATATAAAATTATATCAAATACGTAATTATACAAAATTATTAATTGGACATCGTGATATTTCAAATTATTTTCCATTAAAATTAAAGCAGTCGTTTCTAGTTAACAATTTACTGCGGAGTCAAGTACGTACTCAAACATTTTACTGCGTTCATAAACAAGTAAGTTCAATTGCGGTTCAAGTTATCACGGATCATGAGTACATATACTAAATATAACAAGGAATACGTTATGGCAAAGATCTAATTTATACCCTAATACAACTGTAATCAAATACATGAAAGCTAAAAGACTAGCTAAGGTTTCATTGGTGGCTTCTATAATTTTAATACGAGTTAATGTAATTAGAAAATTTCTTTCTAGATATTACTTTCATTTGTGAAAATTATATTAAGAAACTTTTCTTTTAATTTCTGAAATAATTTATTTTCCAATATTTCTTCTTTATATCCTCAGTAACTATTTTATAGTTTACTTTCAATTTACTAACACAACTCAGAAATGTACTTTTATAGTTTTGTGCCCCTTAATTGAATAAATTGAATATTTTTCAATACTGCATTGGATAATGTGATTGCACGAAAAACAGATGAATGCTGTGGAATATTCATGCGCGGTCTAGGCAGGTATATAAACAATGACACCGTCCTCGTTCAGTAACTTAAAACAATACACGATCAAAGTAATTCCCATCGGCCTTGAAGGGTATTACATTCGACCACATCTGTTATAAAAATTACACCCAACCATGCCGTATTAGAGTGGTTTTAATATGTATTACATATATGAAAGTGAAACGCCTCTATGAGTAAGTTGACTCACAGTTTAAAGATTATTATAAAATTGATATAACATATTTTTCAATTAAAATTATCAGCTAATAAGCTTTTATATGGTAATATTAAAATAATTTATTTTTAATCGGATATGAGTAGGCTTATAAATAAAGTTATACTGGTAAGATTTGTCAGTTAAAATATTGCTGTGTTGTTGTGTTTGTGTTTACACTGTGTCAAATAAAAAATATTTAATATTATTTACCACAACGCTATATCTTTGAAATGAATTCAACATATTACAATTTAAGTTAAATAAACCATTAATTTTATCGAGCAAAACGTTTGTACATATGTGTACCTCAGTTGCTCACTATACGCGTATCTCTTCACACTCAATACGTCATACTTCGGAAGCCCTAGATAACTATATACTTGGTACATACTCCTATCGATATCTGATATTATTTCCCACTTAGGTACATATTGAAAATACCAATTCGAGTATTGCATATGTATTCATCGAATAAGTGATTCGTCGCCGAATATTGTTCCAAATTTTCGCTTATAAGTGGGAGTTTATCGGATGAGTTCTGGCATGGCACCTGCTCGGCGTTGTGACTCGTAATTTTGCATGAATAAGAACGTGACAGATGACGGTCGAAAGCACTTGCCACGTTGCTCTTTATTGGGTAATGGTGTGATTTAATAGAACTTCAGAAAATCCACCAACTAATAGGTAACCATAATATAAATGGTTTATTTGATATAGATTTTTGTGTACTGGGTAACTTTGCAGTATTTGCGTATTAAGTGGATACGACCGATGTTGTTTCCAAATGAAACAAATTTTAGATAGAATCTTCAAAATATTATAAGATCTTATTTAACAAAAGAATGATATTAAAAGTTATTTAGTGATAAAAAGGTTTGAAGTTAAAATTTTGTATCTAGATTTGTTGTTTATTTTATTTGTTACCATACTGAACATGGCTACAATAAATTTCTACCTCTCTTTTCACTTTTACGTACGACAAAATTTATAAAACCGTTTATTTTTGCTTATCTCTGATTCCTAAAGCTACAAACATTTGAAAATTATCCAGTAAATAAATTTGGTATCAGATACTTTTGTAATAAATTTGGTATCTGCATATTATATTTATAACTAAGTCGACCAACTAATAATATAAATGGTTCATTTGACACAGATTATTGTTTACTGAGTAACTGTATAGTATTTGTATATTAGGTGAATACGAGATATGTTATGTCCAAATGAAACGAATTTTAAATAGAATCATCGACATATTATAAGATTTTATTGAACAAAAGAATGAAATTAAAAGTCGTTAAGTGAAAATTTTGTAGTTACAACTTTGTATCTATATTTATCGTATGTTATATTTATTACCATACTGAACATGGTTACAGTAAATTCTACCTTCCTTGTTACTTTTAAATGTTAAACTCGTCTATTTTGAAAATTTTTATTTACATTCGCTAAAGTAGACAAATTGAAATAATTTTTGTTTTTAGAAATGCATCACACAAGGTTCTAAAAGTTATAAAAACTTAAATTGTATTTCCTTATCATACCACAGCTTTCATAAATATTTTAACTGAGATTGGGAACTGAAAAAACATATCATGCTGAGACCTTTATTACTTAGAAAGCTTACTAACAAAGTCAAGAAACGTAACATAAAAAACCTAGGTTAGTGGCTACAAATAAAACATTAAATATATGCAATTACTTCCAATTTACGTTTTACACTAAAATTAAATTAAAAAAGTTATAATAATTTGTTTTCCTTTCAGATATATTGTTTAGCTATCATATAAAAATAACAATATTGACATTTAAGATATTCAAAATTCACAATTTCGAAAACTTCGTTCTTTTCATACGTATTTTTTAATGACCAACATAATTCATGTTATAATAATAAATTATCACATCAATTATTTCCTTTTTAGAAATGCTCATCAATTACATAGCCTTATTTTATGATACAATAATAAAACTACCACTTCGATTAGTAAACTTCCCCATTTTTTTATTTTTACATACCAAATCGTAAGTTTATCAGTAGCTATTCTCCGATCATATAATTAAGCAAGAATTACGTAGCTCGTTAAATACCTTAAATAATAACGTGATATTCTGATACGCCTAACTACCTTGTAAAGGTTCCACAGCGTCATACATCATTCTAATTGTACCCTCCTTGTATTGAATAATTAATTTATTGATTTCAATACCCAAGAACTCGATTACATTTCACTAACTTCAAGTCTCATATTAACTACAAACATATGTTATTGAAGTGTACAAGAAACATACGATCTTAGTATAAGTGATGAAAATTATTTGGATTTTGAAACTTTAACAACCAAAATACTATACTATCATCTTAATACATGACAGTATCAAGTTACTGTGCTATGTAACAGGATAGTTTAATATCATCGTCGGGTACTTATTTAACCAATCATCCTTCGCATATAACCGTTCAATGACTTATACTTAACGACGTACGTTCAAAGGTCTCACACAATTTCTCACGTACACATCGAAAATATAATATCGAATACTCTGAACGTGTTAATCTGTAACATGTTCTTCGACCATTGTTTCTAAAGACTCAATTGAACTTAACTTTTTATTGTGTGAGTTTTACCGTTCAGTAATTTCACGCTGTGGCTCGTAATTTTCCGTGAATAAAACTGTGACAGTTGCCGGTAGTGAGTAATTATACTTGATCATTGCTTGTCACGTCTTGTGTTAATGGGTAATGGTGCGACATAATAAATATTTAGAGAATCGTGCAACTAAAAGGTAAGCATAATATGAACGGTATACCTTAGCGTAGTCTCTTAGTTTCTTGTTGACTGTGCAGTATTTGTGCTTTTGACGAATGTGAGTCATTATGCCTTGGTGATCGATTTGATCTTGATCGTTGACCGTAAAGAAAATTTCTTTAGTTGATTATATGGTCTGCTGATCATAAAGGAACTAGGAGACTATTTATTTACTGGAAAAACTGACACAGACAAATGGATATCGACAAGGAAATAAAACACAAACCGAAATTCCGTGTCCAACATATGTTAACTTATAATATTAGCTATGTATTTGTAGGTAATAAGTCAATTTATACGTCGTAATAAAGCCAGGAACAATTCATAATCATTAATAATTATTTCCAACAAGTTTTTGTCGTTTCTGTATAGCCCATCATGCCCAATCATATGGTTGTCAACGTCTCTTTAATTTATTATTGCAAATTGACTTAATTAATTTTACTTAGAAATTCCGTTTTTTATAATTTTTTGTGATTTTTTATACACTTGGTTAAAAAGGTAAGAAAGGTGATGCACCGTGCTCCACTATGCAAATTTTCAATTACATTTCAAAAAAAACTTTTTATGACACCCTACTCGATGGGGCTCGCTAGAAAAAAACATTTTTATCCACAAGTTGGATGTACAGTGATTACTTCAAAAAGTGAAAAAAAAATTCTCTCTATTTCACGTGCTAATGTAATTCTTCTACATCTCCTTGCCAATGACGATCTTTGTTAATAAAGAAAGAGTTACGATGTTGTCAAAAAGGGAAAGACATCCATGCTACACGGCTACGAAACACCATCAATAAATGTTAAGAAATTATCATAAAATTAAGTTGACATTTTTTGTCCAAATTCAGAAAATATATCAAAATTAAATTTATTCCCAAATATATCCTAATTTCTATCTTTTGTTTACTTAAATAATCCATTATAACGTAGCAACCATCAATTTTAACGACGAATAATTTTTCAGCCAACGCAACAACTGTCTAAACTCCCCTCTAATGGATTTAATGGTTCAATTTACCTTTATAAAAACCATAATATGTATACGTTTTCAAATGAATCAGTATGCATATTGCTAATCAGTAGAAAAAGACTACGACTCGTGTTACATTCGTATTATGTGATTACTGTTTTATTTTCTATTGTAATGAGTACATTCTGCTGTCACAAAATGAATGCTATACAACCTTGTTTGTAGAAATTCAAGCAATTTAACCTTCCATGTACCAGATGGGGTATTCAATTCAATAAGATCGAAACTTTCGTTTTATATGCATTTGCGCAGAATGGGCGCAAATGTTTACAGGATGATAATGTATTAGATATTTTTGGTTCGGTCCTGCAGGATTAAATTTTTCATTCACTAATCAAAACAATGTAATAATTGCTTATTGTTTTAATATAAACAATTGCCAAGAACAGATAACATAATTACTAATTATGCTATTACGGCTTATTTCCAAGCGCATCACTTCCTTCTTTAGATGTATTCGCTATCTAGTTCAAAATTACTTAAAATTCACTGCGAAATTTTGTGGTGATCATGGAGAGTGTGTTTTAGTTTTTCCATTATTAGCATTTCCTATAAATAATATAGTGTGTATTCAATAATTTCAGTCTCGATATTCTATTGGCATTTTTAAGCCACTGATTAAATCTTATTAAGAGGAATTTAAATGAGTATGTTTAAATAATATATTTATGGAAATTAGCACAATAATTACATCAATAAACTTCTTATGTTGAATTTTATATTCCTAAATCTTATATTTAGGTAAAGACGTATTTTTTAATTATTTATTTACCTTTTCATTTTTCTAAATTTACCAGTACAAGTCAATATTTTGCGGCTTTTTCCAGTTGCACGCGCCTTGATTCTCAGAGTACTATCCTGGATATTAACATTTTTCCTCTATCGAAAATTCGACATAAACACGATCGTGACATTTCTAGATATTTTACCGTGTCATATTATTTATTTCATTATATTTTGTCTGTCATTAATATTTCGTGGTTCTAAGTTTATTTGTTTATTTAAAAAACCTCTGTTCATATACAATGAAAATTATAAATTTGTATTCACAATTAAATGAAACTACGTGATGTAGTGTTAGTTCTACTTTCTTTAAGTTCTTTATCACGACCTAGATTTCGTTGTATTACAACATCTTCAGGTAGGCTATTAGCAAAGATAATAGCCAACCTGAAGATGTTGTAATACAACGAAACATAGGTCGTGGTAAAGAACTTAAAGAAAGTAGAAATAATACTACATCACGTAGTTTCATTTAATTGTGAATTTCTACAAAATTAACGCCAAATATATTCTAAATTTGTATTTCTCAAAGTCACTATAAAAACAAAATTATTGCTGCAATCGGAACCGAAAATATCCCATAGCTTAAAAACTATTCAACATATCTTATTCAAACTATTGTTGAAACTATATTTTTTTGAAAACTATATACTTTTGTTGAAAGTTTATTTTAAGGTTTAATACCTTAATTTTTTCAGAATTTTTGTTGAAAAGTAGCAGCACTATTTATAGGGGGATAAACTTTTTAAGACCTTATAAGCGCATATCTTCCCAAGTACTGACTTAAATGAAAAAGTTATTTTGGAACCTCTTTATCATTTTAAGACCTATTTAATGATGCCTCACATGCCTATGTGCACTGGATTTTTTCGTCGCTCGGCACTCCATACATGTTATATGCACACCTAATTTAATGTTTTTATAATTCCACTCTTTTATTGTATATCGTTTCATAGAAGATCCCTGCTATACAAATTTCGTACATATAGTGCAATCTGTCTGCCTCTCTGTCCATTTGTCTATCCGTATGTTACTGCCATTTTAGTCTCCGGAGACATACGGATAGATAGAAATGGACAGACAGGGAGAGGTGACAGGATGAAATTAAAAGGGCTCCATTTTTGCCATTCGGCTACGGAACCTTGAAAACAGAATCCTTATGGCATCACTCGCGTGCCTATCTCTCTAAAAATCATATCCTTTATTCTCTGTAACTACTTTACGTACAATTTGTCATTGTAATAAAACGTATTAAGTGTAGCTAAAAACTAAAAATATTTATTTGGAGATTTTAGATGGACAACTTAAGTACTGGAATTTTATTTCAATACTATATATAGTATGGGGTATCTATAAAAGGGCTTATAATAAAGACTTAAAATATTTTTTTTTCTAATCTTATTGAATGTGAACAATAAGCAAAAATATGTTTTCTCCTCCCTTACTTCCGAAACTACATTAGCTCAAATTATGAAAAAAGTAGAGTTCGTAGAAGCTTACATAAGGGTTATAGAAAAACTATAAAAATGATCCTAGACTTTATAATTTGTTGAAACATATATAAATGAAAGCTTATAAATACGGAACTTTTGTATTGAGTATCCTATATATGTTGGACAGGTTTTATTACATTTTAAGAAATAAAAACACCCACAATAAGGTTGCTAATTATTATCTTTTGTAAATTATATAAACTTCTCTGTAACTCCTATTTCCCTAATGCTTTGAATTATTATCGTTATGAGCCTTATTAAGCTTTCATTAGTTTTAATCAATTCACATATTTATAGATTGCTTTTCCATTGAACTGGATAAAATATCAGTAAACTTCGCCCTTTGCATTAAGTATAACCGCGTATTTTTAAAATGGGCCCAGAACATTGCATATTTGTTTACGTTAAGTGAAATTATACCATTGTTAAATTTAATAAGCATTGTATTCGTACCCGTATATACTTCCTATGCTCACTTAGCATTTATCTTTCCACCCACATCACCCTTCAGCGACGCCCACTTAAATATGCACATACTAATGCCTGATATAATTTCTTACACATTGTAAATATCAATTCGATTAAGTATTTCGTATTTGTCGGATAACGTATTCCCCGTCAAATATGGTTCCGAAGCTTTAATTGCTGAAGTATGTCAGTGTTTAAGTGTTGAAGTATGTCAGTCGGTATTTCCATGTTATTTTATTTGAATAAGACCTAATTATGTAGGCATCAATCAAGGATACTTAGTACTATTTCCCACGCTCGGTTTTCCTTGCAAAATCTATATTTATAAAATCGTGCAACTATTAGACTAACGCAACTTAATGAATGTGTAAACTTCTGGAAGCTACAATAGTCTGGAAATAAGCATCTAGAAATCTGCAATAGTCACTCATGACTTTGAGTGTAGCTAACTTCTCAATAACTATTAAATAAAAATGAAGGTAAAACGTTACCGTTAATTAAAACTAAAACCCGACTACCTCATAAAAAAAACTGAAAAGTAGTAAAACCAGTTAGGTAATTATAATTTCACTGAAAGATAATATCGCCATTGAATTCTAAAGCCATAGGTGACGCGTTCATTTTTGAGAGATAATCTTTATTTTTTCAATAGAATACGTGTCAAAACTTAACGCATCATAATTTAGTGATGATTACCTTTAAGTAAAATTATGATTATCTAACTTGTTTTTCTACTTATAAGTTTGTTCCAAATGAAACTAAAACCCGACTACGTCAGTCGGCTTTAGTTTTTTATAGCTTCATTTTTATTTTACCCTTTTTGGTGGCTTATTTTCATACACATATTTCGAAACCGAGTGCATACAACTTTATATTTTTATTATTTATACCAGACTTGGTTATTTTTTTATGTTTATGCAAAATAGTTGAAGAAACCTCAAAGTTATTTTTAAATACCTATCGAATGATACCCTTATCGATAAGATATGGGAATTTTTTTAATTACTGTTTTTTAATCAATGATAATCCATTAAGTAAAAATCGATTGAGAACTCGTTTGCTAAAATTTATTCAGTAGTTTTTTGGACTACGATTAAACATACATAGATACATACTCGTACATACATACATACATACTCGTGGACTGTTTAATTTATTACCCATCGTTGGCTGCTTCTTAGTCTGGTAAAGACATATTCCCCATCCTATCATCGTAACTAAAGATGATAGTATATTGTACAAAGTTAAACCTATTTTATTCATAATTTTATTATTTTTTTTATCAAATTGTATAAAATCAATTCTCATTAGTTATTTTCAATTTGTTTGATCAGTCATTGAATTAGAATTTAAAGACGTCTGGTAGTAGATATATTCGAAAGTATATTAAAAAGACAAGTTAAATAGAAGTTTAGCAAATAACGAACTACTAAATTTTATTAAAATTGTTTATAGAATAAATTAAGTAATTTTAAAATAAATTAGGGATTTTAAATATTTTCTTCATATACATTTTTAATTACCCCAATTTATCCTAAAATTCTTCAAATAATAAATTTTTCAGAGGAAATTCAAATATATTTTCTAATTTAAATAACATACGAATCAATTAAGAATTTTTATATTTTAAGAAAAACCCTATAGTTTTCCTTACCTCATAAAGAGAAATAGAACACTTATAGGATCACTAACGTATCTATCGGTCTGTCTAACATAATGTTTATTGTTTTTTTTTCAGAACCCGCTTGAAACAGAAACTTGAAATTTGGCATGTTGAATATTAACTCAAATTTACATTAATATTTATAAGCCAAAAATATTGTAATTTGGAAATTATGTGGGAGAATGGTGGGAGAAACTATATGCTCAAAATTTCTTTTTAATTCCATTCAGTGTGGGTTATCGTTTTAAAGGGCAAACAAATAAGGGTCTCGAAATTTTTTTTTATAATTTACGGTAATATATCTTCACATATACTAAAAAAACTGTAAACAATTTTTTACTTCTTTCTAAAAATACTCAACCTAAAATAATTAACAAATAGTTTATAGAAAAATAGCAGGAAAAATATAGCAATTATCCTAGATCTGTTCTGATATATTTTAAATATAGTAGGAAATATAATTACGAAGCGAAAAATTATTCTTTATAAACAGTTTAATCAAAATACTACATAACCTTAAATGTACGTGTCTAAGTGTGAAAGGAATACACGCAATGCCAGATCTACTCATGTTTGATAAATTCTTATTTAACTCTAGTCGATTATATAAGACTTAAAGACAATTTGAAATGGATAACTCAACATAGACAAGGAAACTTCAAAACATAAACAAAGTAAACGTAACAATTTTCTGATAAAGTTGTGAAAATTTCCTAAAACCCAGAAATCATTAAATTAATTGCGTGAAACTATCCATTTAGGTAACTCAAACATATTGCCGATAACTTTATTTAGATATTACGATCATAACCCTTCAATTGACATGCAGCTTTTAAAAAAAATTGCACGGTTTCTAGAGAGATTTCCATAACAAATCTAAATCTTAAAATTTAAACGTCTCTAATGGTCGTTTATAATATTTTAAATATACGAGTTCATGAAGAAGATTCTTAACACGACCGAATTAGTTATTTCAACGGGATACGTTGCAATAACTAATTCGGTGATGGCAGTGACCCATCAAGTTATTCCTTAGATCATTCCTCACAAAGTCTTCATGTCATAAACACGACATTAAAATAATTAGATCACACAGTAAAATCCGTCTCCTGAGTTAAGACAAAAAAGTCTTCCTGGTATAAAAATCTCCTCCATCTATCTTATATACATATTTCACATATGTAACTTTATTATTTATTACATGTTTAGTACATGTGCTTTTAGTTTTTTGTCTTTTAGGAAATAATTAAAATTAAATGAGGTTTGGTAATGTATTTAAACATCACCTTCAATGAAGTCACATTATGTTTTCCTTACATTATATAACATATAATGTAAGGAAAACGTAATGTGACTTCATACACTCGGGCGTTCTAGAATAAACTTTATCAAATTCATCTAAACTCAATTATAATGATGACCAGAACTCTGAACGGACACAAAACACAGTACGTCCTCTTAAATTGGCTAAACTATCATCGACATTAAACTTTGATAAGCAATATACACGTATCCACCTCGCATGCTCAGTTAGCATTTATCCATTCACCTACATCACCCTTCAATGCCGCCCGTTTAAATATGTACACATAAATGCCTGATATTATTTCTCACGTACATGTCGAAAATATTGATTTGAGTATTTTATATGTATAGCACAACCTATACGCTGTCGAATATTGTTCTAAAGTCCCAACTAGAAATGGGTGTTTATTGGGAAAGTTATATCGCTCAGTAACTTCACGTTGTGCCTTGTACTTTTATTTGAACGAAGATATAGTAGTAGATAAGAAGAAAAGAGAACTGTTCTTGATCCTTGCTTCCTTTTGTATTGCACGTTACTTGCGAGTATAATACGTTTTTAGAGAATCTTGCTTGCTAGAGAATGGAATACAATTGGTGTAGCGTATCTAAACGAAATATGTAGGTATAAGTGCATATCGCTTATAATAGATCTTATTTCAGTCCAATTCCAACTCCGGCGACCAATTTTAATTCAATAACATCGAACGTAACTTATTTTCTGTGACGTATTTTCATAAGGTGCCAGTGTATAAGTTAAATTAAGGGGAAAAATTCTTATCATTGATTTATTTAACTAAACCTTGAAATAAAATGTTTAAGTTTTAACCAATAATTAACAGTTATTTAAGTTAATTTAAATAACCGAAAGTAAATAGTTACGTTAAATAGAAAGTTCTTAGACAAAGTATTATTGAGAAAAAGCGACATGTTGCAGAACAATCTAAGAGAAGAATCCGAATCAACCATAAAAATATTTAGTTAATTACTTGTTTATATCAACCATTATTAGAAGGAAAAGATTGTAATAAAATTAAAAAGTAACCTTTTGAAAGAGATATCACTCCTATAATACAAACGCAACTCCACATTGAAGCAGATACGCGTTGGTATTCATTGATTAAATATAAAACAGCGTCTTTTCCATATATTTTAGAAAAAAAAACAATGATATTGAAATATCTGTTTAATTGAATTATTAGTAAAGCTTGGAATTGTATTTTATTTTGGTTAATTTTTAAAGCTCTTGAAAGTTCTCGTCCAGTGCCCCTTTTTGTAAACGAGTTAATTTACATTGAAACACCCATATTGAAATTAATTAAAATATACAAAATTGCAAGGCCATCGTCCGGGCCTTACGTACTTAAGCTGCAATATACTACAATTAAGACAAGTCCCAGCTTTTTAGGACAGACAGGTAGCATTCATTATTAGCAGCTATTAACTTTATACTTTATGTGTATATATGCGTGTAGACACACACACACACACACACACGCACGCGCGCGCGCATACTCGATACGCACATACACACACACAAAAACACATATGTGTGTAATATATATATATATATATATATATATATATATATATATATCACATAGCGATATAGTAAAATTATTCCGACAGCGTGTATCGCACATTATATAACAGTTTCACAGTACAATTTACGAGAGAATACTGGCCGCCAACAAATATTCATCCACCTAATATTCTTCAATCCAAAATTCGGAAGTGCGGCAATAGGTCCACTGAGCACATTTCCGGCCGGAACTCAAACGGGCGGACGTGATTTGAGCTAGGCAAATTGTAAGCTTTCGAGTTTCTTAATGAATGATTACTTCAATTACCGGTAGTAATTCGATTAACACTGTATAATGCTAATGAACCTGGATACAATCAATGAAGAAATATTTAAATTGGGTATTCGTAAAAAATTCTGTTCGTAATTTAATTGCATATTTAATGCGGTTTCCATACTTTTAATATCATAAATGAGTTGAAACCTATAAACAACTTATTAATATTTCCTAAACATAAGACCTTATTTACGTATGCATTGTTTATTAAGAAATCGAAATATATTTAAATTAAAACTAATAAATATTGTAAAAATTTTCAATTATTACATTGTGTAATAGGATTCATCATTACCAGCCTAATGCAATCCATTACCGAAACAGAGCAACTTCATTTACATGCCATTCGTTTTTTTCTGAACTCTCCAAATTTATAACTTCCTGCTGCCTTTACGACTTAGTAGCACCATCTATATGGTGGGGAACTTTTTTAAAAAAATTTAAAACGGTTCACAGGTTAAAGAAAGTTACCGATTTTATTTCGCATCTTGCAAGTAAAATTCGATTCATTAAAGTTCTTCTTCTGCAACTTAATAATTTCAAAGAGTTTTTCTTATATAATTAAAATCGGCTCCTCGACAAATACGATGGTTAATACGACAAATGTTAATCAGAAAACTAAATTAAATAAGGATGACTTTTTCGCCAGTATTTGTATAGCTAGTTTCGCGTTATACAAAGCTAAACAAGCGAACTATACGATATAATTATTTTCATATCTGTTCGCTGTAGATAATATATAGCATTTGCTTTAAAAATAATCAGTTACAGATACACCCACGCCCCTATTGTATTATGTCACTAGCTGTGATCCCGATTTTTTTCGCGTGGAATTCGGAGTAAGAAAGGTCATTAGGAATTTTTTCGTGCTTTTTTTTCTTCCTTTTTCTCTCAGAAATCTATGAGCATAAATTTTAGTAAAAATGCTAGTGGATGGCGTTGGAAGCCAAATCGGTTCCATAAGTTTTGGTTAAAGTTAGTCAGCACAGTGAACCTAAACTCAAGATTAACATTTTTTACTTATGAATCGATTGAAATGATCAAGCCTAAATGTTAGCCCAAGCTAATTTAAATACATCACTGAAAACCGTATACAAATCTGTTCAGCCGTTGCTGAGATTAATGTATGTACGTTAATCTCAGCAACGGCTGAACCAGTTTAGATTCGGTTTCAGTTACATACATAATTTTCTGTGTGCACGCATACAAACAGACAAGCAAAAAACTAACAAACAGACAAAAATTCTAAAAATCTGTTTTAGGCTTAGAAGTGTGTCTTTACTAGGTAGCACTTATTTTTATTTAAAAATATTCAGTGTATGTACTCAGTTTTTTTTACGATTTTAATATATGAATATAATGATACATAAATGCAGCCTTCTTCGATTTTTTGCCTTCTTGTATTGAGTCAACCTTAAATTTTCGCTCATAGATCTTCAGCACCGTTTACTATAATGCGGACATTTTCCTAATGTCATTTATCATTAAATCATTGAAAGTATCGATTTTAAAATTCCATCTGTGTACATTAGATTCCCTTATAATGGATAATATTACGTTAGAGCTTTAATTTAAAATGAATTAAATAGCTATTCAGTCGATAATATTTTCCCTATACTCATACTTTTGGAGAAATATGAACACAGCACTTAATATCAGGAAACAATTGCGTTTGGTCACCGCTTCCCACGTCGCACATTAGCGAGTAATGGCGTGTAATAACATATATTTAAAGCATAGGCCTAATAACCACATGAAGAGCTTTGTGAAGCATAGTTAGAGTATAAGTATTGTATGTACGCACGTTATCACTTGAAGTTTGGGTGATGCACATTAAATAAACCAAAATGATATTTTGTGACTGATTTACTTTTAATTTAGTATTCAGTTAAGTTTATTCCATTGATAGCGTTAATACTAAATACAAATTTAATATAGTACTTTTCATTAACATATGTAAATACTTCTTTGAGATTAAGGTTTGTGAATCATAGTTAGAGTATAAATATTGTATCTACGCACGTTATCACTTGAAGTTTAGTTGATGCACATTAAATAAACCAAAATTATATTTTGTCACTGATTTACTTTTAATTTAGTACTTATTTAAGTTTATTCCATTGATAGCGTTAATACCAAATAAAAATTTAATATGTTACTTTTCTTTAACATATGCGAATACTTCTTTGAGATTAAGGTCTTTTAATTGGCGTCAACAGAGTTAGAGCAATTTGTATTTAAAGAACGAAACTCTTGATAAAATCTACATTTAGAATGCCATAAAATATGCGTCGAATTTTGAGACTGCCAACAAGCATTGGAACATATATAATCAAAAGTGTTTGCACCACCTTTCATATGTAAAATTCGATAAAAATAAGCTTCTTAGTGGTTAGATCAATTTATATTTCTTCATTGCATATTTATATTAAAAAATCTATAAAGAGCTTCCATTTAAATCATTAATAGCAATACACTTCGACTATGTGACTCTGACATTGTATCACACTGCATTGCGCGGAACTGAGTACTCATTGCGACTTTTCATTTGATCTCCACATGATATCCATCATTTTTTTTACTTCTAAATTTACTCCTGAAATTAATCCGGAATCAAAATCAGAATTTTTAATACTTCGTTACGATGACTCAAATTGTCACGTAACATGATGTGTTACGTGACAATTTGAGTCATCGTAACGAATACTTTCATTTATTACAAGTTGCACCCACGTCTTCGTTTGCCTTTAGTCAGGGAAAAATATTGCCCTTTTTCTCATTATACATTGCTTCTATGTATATTACCACACAACATTTCATCAAAATCTGTCCAGTAAATTTTGCGTGAAGACCGTTCAAATTAACACAGACAAAAATTCTAAAAAGAGTTTTCCTAGCTTATGTTATCATTTTAGACACTAAATCTATGACTCTTTAAAAAATAAATTCAATATACAGAACCCAGTGTTTTACAGTTTTAGTATAGATATAGGTTAAAACGCTTGTTGAGTATTTCCTGTCGACTATAGGTACTCATATGTCGCCGCGAATTTTTTTATAGTTTTGGCAGCGTATTCAGTTTTTCCCAAGCGGACATAATTTTTCGTTAGCACTTAATTATATTGCTCTTATAATTGTTAACGATAGTTGGCATACCAAAAAAGGGATGCTTGGGTGAGTGTAAATGTCAGATAGAAAGAATGAAAGCTTAGTCAATAACACAGAGTATGAGATTTTTCAGTTTAATATCTGGAAGATAAATTTCATAAACGCAATGTCTCTTCTGAGTTACAAGGGATGGAAACCTAGTACACACAGGAAGAGGAAATTGGTAGGAAATCGAAAGGGGAAATAACCATACATATCCAGATATCGAAGGAACGTCTTTTGCACACTCTCAATTATCAAGCTGTACTTGGCTTCATGTGGACGCCAAACTACTTCCGACGCTTATTTCCTTGCTTTCTATTTTATATATAAAAAGTTCACGTAATTTAAAAATATAATTGCGTGAGTGTGAAAAATTTGACATTAGACGATATGAGCTCTGTTTTACAATTTTTGGTGCGGAACCCTAAAAGCAGAGAAGTGGTTTCAAAATACTGAATTAAGGATTAATACCATAAGCATATGCCTTGAACACATATTTATTTATCGTATATTGTTCCGCCATTTTCACTTCCGTATTTAGGTTAACACGATGTAAGCAAATAAGTAAAACTTTGCAGAAAAGCTTTGCAGAAAACTTACCTAAACAGGAGATGGCAAGTCGAACCATATGTTATCACTTAATGCCAACGATCTCTCCTTTATTTTTTTATATAAATACTATTCTTAGGATTGAACTAAAAGATGTTAAATTAGGAGAAATTGTTTACTAAAAATCGTTAAAAAAACAATTACCAAAATGTTGAATCCTTATGAAATGAAAGAACAAGAATGGAAATGTATATTTTTTTATTATGTAGTAAGTTCTACTATTTTTTAAGATAACCTAAACTGCTCAAACTCCTAACTTGATACGGTATGCCTATTATTATTTCGTTGGAGGGTGCAAGATTAAGTTTCGTTAAATAAAGTTAGACTGATGCCACAAGATTGGGTACATTTACAAGTTTTACCTAAGATAAAATTCTTTATTATCTATTAAATCTTGCCCAATTATATTTTAGCAAATTTGTCATACATATTTTTTTCTAAGACGTATTTCAACTAAATTTCTTCCTTAATACTCTACAGTCAACAATAAAGCAATAAAAAATATTTACTTCATTCCAACTGTAATCGCAACTCCACATTAAAAAGAAAGTGTTAAATATTTCGAGAATGTTCGGAATATCATAGTATATTTGAAGAAACAGCACAAAGATTTAAATTTTTCTTTTATTTTTTTAAATCCAATTGTCGATACGTTGGTTATACACACACACACACACGCACATACACACTCACACACACACACGTGTGTGTGTGTGTGTATGTATGTGTATATATATAGGTTGTATATGAAGAAAAATTCGCCCAAACATTATTATATGTAAATTATCATCCTGTAATTAATAACTGTAAATGTCAGTTTGGCAATGTGGCACGCCTATGTAAACTATCAAGTGGCAAAATGAAATATCATTTATCCATTTGAAAAAACTACAAAACACGCGTACATTGTAATTAAAATACAAATTATTTTGTTTTGGAATGTATTTACATCTGCCCAAATTTTATGTTCAAACTGTCTTCCCCGTACTAAACCTACTTTCGCAACCAACGACAATTATTTTGACATAAGTGATCTACCACAGCATCTAGTATTCGAATGTTGCTCCCTTCCAAAATGAATTAGCACATTTTCTTCCGTATTTATCGATATTTTTGGAGAAGTACCACCTGTTGTCAGTGGAATGATAGGCCTATTCTCAAGTATTTTTGTGATTGTATTGATATTAACTAGAATTTATAGAGTTGTCGCCGTTTCGGATAGCGTATGACATACGTTTTGATGGCTTCGCAAGTATTGTAAAGTTGTTCGGAATATACTAATGTAATGTCCATAATTCATCATCATCATTATGATCAGTGTTCTCCTCAAGCAGACTGTTCCAAGCCCTCCTTCTTGGCGCCGCTATTTTCCAGTTTGTTATGTTGAGACTGTTGAAAACACTTTGGAGGCTGTCCGCCCATCTTAATTTGGGTCTTCCTCTTCCTCTTGAGCCAGTTGGTTTGCCCAGGAAAAATTGTTTTTTCGTTCCATTTTCCTTCATTCTACTTATACGACTGGGACACTTCATACGTTGAATTTTTATAAATTTTATTATATCTGTTCCTTTAAATAAGCAATAAAGTCCGGCATTAGTTCTCCTCCTCTAAAATCCATTGTCGAAGAACCCACAAAAGATGGATCTGAGGATTTTTCGTTCGAAAATTGCAAAGTTTTTTTCACCAGTTTGGGACAATGTCCACGTTTCAGATGCATATGTAAGTATTGATCTGATTGAGCTTTTATATAACAATAATTTAGTATCTCTTCTGATAAAACTGAATTTCAGAAATCTTCTTAGTGAAAGCATCCTTTGGCTGCAATTGTTCGTCTCCTCAGTTCTGCAGCTAAATTGTTGCTGGTGTTGATTTCGGATCCAAGGTAGATGAAGGAATTCACCCTTTCAAATTTGTAATCACTTATTTTAAAATACGTGGAGGAGTCTGAATTGGTCATAAATTTCATGTATTTGGTTTTGGACTGGTTTATTGAGAGGTACATTTTTTGATCTCACTCTCTAGTGCTAGGAATGCCTCTTTGAGGTCTTTTTGGGTTCTAACATAGTCAATGTCATCTGCGTATGCAATAATTTGTGTAGATTTTGAAAATATCATGCCTTTGCTGTTGATTTTTGAATCTCTATTAATCTTCTCAAGAGCTATGTTGAAAAGAAGATACGCCAATGCATCACACTGTCTAACACCGTTTGTTATTTTGACTGATTTAGAGAGGCTTTCTTGAGTTTTAACTCTCATTTTCGTATCAGTTAGAATGAGGGAAATAAATTTAACCAGTTTTTCAGGAATGTTGAATTCATTCAGAGCCTTGATTACGCGTTCTCTATTCATGCAGTCATAGGCCGTTCTGAAATCGATAAAGATGTGGTAAGTATTAATTTAGAATTCTCTTGTTTTCTTTAAGATTTTCCGGAGGTTAAAAATTTGCTCAGTTGTGAATCTATCTCTTCTGAATCCTCACTGGTAATCACCAACGACGTTTTCGGTATGAGAAGAAAGTTCATGGAAGAGAATGTTTGAGAGTGTTTCGTAGGTAGTACACAGAAACTGATTCCTTTGTAGTTGGAGCAGTCGAGAATATCTCCTTTTTCATGTATGGGATAGACTGTACTGAGCTTCCAATCCTGGGGAAGTGTCTTGGAGTTCCACAGTGATAAAATTAAGTGGTGGATCATTTTCTCACCGTCTATTCCTGATTTTTTTAAAAATTCTGATGTCTGATGTCGTCTGGGCCAGGGGACTTGTGGTTTTTCATTTTTTTTATTCCTTCCATAACCTCATCCAGCGATAGTGGTGCAATGAGGTCTTGGTTGTTGATTTGAGTGGAGTGTTCAATATTTCGTGAATGATCCATGTTGAAAAGATTCTGAAAATACTCGTCCCAGCTTTTTTCCTTTTCGTTCCAGATTTTTACTTTGTCATTGATAATCTCTCCATTCTTATTTCTGCGGAAGGCTGTTCTTGGCTTAAAGTCCCTGCTGCCAAAATTTATCCCAAATGTCCATAATTCACTAACACTAAAAATCGACATATTTGTAATTCCACTCACTCGATATTACAAATTATTTAACAAAAACCAACGACGCACATTAAACAAGTCAATTGTCATTCACAATTGTACCTTTTTTAAAAATATTCGAACCTTCGGATTGGTAGAAGAATGAGGGTTGCCATATTATATAATAAATAATCCATAAAGATTTACTTTGAAATAGCAATTAAAATTAATTAATATTATTAACAAGAAGCCAATAATAATTTATCTAAATGACAAATTAATCACATCGTATTAATAGCTATTCCGATAAGTTTTTTTTAATCGATAATAATATTTTTTTATAATCTTATATATTTGAGCGAATTATGAATGGACGTTAAAGATTTTCAAATGGCAATGATTTGATATACGAAATATGAACAAAGTTGGCCTTTAAATTTAACTTAGCCATCTTTATATCTTTTTTCACCTTTTTTTGTAAAACTGAATGAAAGGGATAGTTAGACAAGTCAAATTCACCATCGATCGCTAAGAAGAGTAATCATGCAATATTTCCGCGTTTCTTACGTTTATCAAAATATAAGATACAGGTTGTTGCATTTATACAACTCTTTTTACAAATTTATTCAAGACATTAAGTCTGGATTTGTCGGTTCAAAACTAATTTAAATATGAAATAATAACATTCCCAAATGCCGCCATCCACGCAAGTAAAATTGATAACGATAGTTATCAAGGGTAAATCTAAGGTCCATCGCACAGGAACAACTGAAATTTTACACAACTATCACAGGTAATAAAATGCTACTCTTTAAATAAACATGGTGTGCCTACTCGAATCACGCATCATTAAACAAAATTCAGTTGTCCAATAAATCTCATCGCTCTTACACGTCGCTTCGTGCATTAGCACAAATCAGGCACGAAATAAATTATCTCTTTTCATCTGCGATCTTTTCATCTTATTGGCCATTAAAACTACAGGACAGCTTTTCAATTAACGTAGAGCTTTTCCCAAATATATTGTAAAAGCTAACAGCGATGCGCTTTTAAATTTAATAACGAATTCGTAGTCAAACAATTCCCTGACCGGGCGACTTTTTGCTTTCAAGCGCCATAACGTTCGTCAGTAAAGCAGTTAGTTTCATTAAAGCTTGGCCTTTCGATTTATGATATAACTTAATTTTTTATATGCGTAATGAACAAATAAATGTGTATATGGCTGTTAATTTGTAGTCAGCGTTGGGGATGAATTTACAATTTTATCAAATAATTTAGTGGTATGTATATTAATAAGGTAGTATATCGAAGAACTACTGAAGAAAATATCGTTGTTAAAATTTTTCATTCACGATGAATAATATTATTCGAAATATTTATAAATAATAAATTTATAAACAAAATACTAACAATTTTTTATGATATTTTGACGCATACAATTTTTACTTGCCTTTTGATTCAAACGTCTGATTTGATATAATGCTCCTCTCTGAATCTATAAACTGATCACTGTAATAATGCTTTAAAACTCAATATTAATGAAAGAAATAAAAGAGCCTGAACTGAATAGCCCATTCAATCTGCAGATCCAAATTTTAACGACAATCATGATTATTGATGAGAAAATAAATCCAAACATTGCCTGCTTGGAACTGCAAGACTGTAAGTATGTCTTTCATTTAAATGATAGTTTATTATGTATTAATTTTCATCATTTCCTCTCTCACAAACCCATTCTGTCACAAGATATTTATTATTTCAACGAAAATAAAATTCGAAACCAGCTTACACCTGGCAGGGCAAAACAATGCTTTTTTTCTAACTTTGCCATCATATTTAAGATATCAATGATATCAATAATTCAGAAGACATTGAAATAACTCAAAACAACCTACAAATTATGAAAATGGGAAAATGTACACAATAAGAGAAATAAAAAGTATCGAAATATATTAAGTATTACAATCATCGTGTTTATCCCTGGTTTTATTTTTATTTTTAAATATCTATAATCGCTCCTAATAATTTACTTTTTAATTACGTTAGTAAATACTTCAAAATTTAAAAAAAAGTTATATAAGCTGACGGATAACAACCAAATAGCTACTCTGTGTTCGAAAACGTTATATCTCTAACATATCATGACTTGTTAATAAGAGATAAATATGATAATACAAATCTAATGAAAAACGTATTAACTTTTTAATGCGTAACCGTTATCTAAAGGTATTAAAAATATTCTTTTAACCGACTTTGACGTTCATTCTGTTATGAAAATGAATCTCTGATTCGTTTTTTATGAATTTTAGGTGGCTTTCTTCCACGATACTATTTGATTTGGAAGTTTCATAGATTGTATTTATGTTACATCTGTGTGTTTAAAATATAACAGAAGACGATATGTATTGTCCCATCGTACTAATTAGAATAGTTTCGTAGAAATGATGTACACAACTATTATAAACAATAACGTGACTTTTAATAATAAAATACAAAATTTCCATTTGATTTAGGCTTTAAATAAAACTTTAATTGTTATCCTTGTAATACCTGGATCCAACCTAATGTGGACTTTACCGATCTCCTTTGTAAATATTATCATATTTTTATTGAACTCTGTCTCTGATGCTCAGCTGTTTCTCGATGAATATTAAACTTGTACATTTAATGAATATTCAGATCCAGTAAATTGCTTTTTTAACCCGTAGGTTTTGATATGCGCTGCACCTTACTATATGCTTATCTTAGTAATGTTATTCTGTATTGAATACACAATTTTTCACAAGCTCTTAAAAAATAATTGCAATAAATTCAGAATAATTTCTTTTTGTTCATCCGTTTTATCCTTATACATTGATTAATTCCCTATTAATATTTGGCTAATGTGCGGTTCATTATTTCATCAGAATAACACAGACCGAAGTCACTTTCATTATGTAACGTGTTAAATAAACCAGGGAGAATAGACTGTTACTTTAACGTTCTGCATTAAATTTAATTAAATTTGAAACAGATAATTTCGTTATACGTAACGATGTAATTTGTAATATTCCACGGTTTATTTGACGTTTTACGGGCCGTTTTGTTAAAACAACTTAATTTTCAACCAATTTTCAAAATTGTGTTCTATAAGATCACTCAATTAACGTTGTTCTTAAACAATATTAATTCCTTTGTTATAATCGCTTGTCTTTCAAATGCATGCAAATTGTATATTTATAGTCCTCTGCTTTACACGATGCTCACGATTCGATTGCACAGCATTTAAATTACCTTTCTTTGTATATCAATTAAATCAAATGTAGTTCAAGAAAATAATTTGTGTTATTTTAGTTATGGATTACCAAATTTTTAAATTATAGTGCACAACATTTAATACAATACATTATATCTATTTTTAGTTTTAATATTTAAAGGTTTATATGCTACACTACTGAACAGTATTTGGGAGATAACAAAAAAACTAGATATGATTCAAATTTTACATAATTATGTATTTTGAGTGAAAGTTCACGTCACTATTCATATTTACATTTTCTCTTTCGAAAAAGAATACGAAAGTTTAAGAATAAAATATGTAATTTGATGCTTCATTTTTACACTATTTTATATTTCTACGTCACAATAATTTCTCCTTCTATTAATAATCTTTTATTATTATTTAAACTATTGCATTTTTTGTTATATCCATGTGTACATGAAGTCACATATTTTCCTGCCAATTACACTAGTTCATTTTAAAATCGTATACTTAAATAAAAAATGAAAATACGAAATATAAATAAATACAATAACAATACATTATCAAATACATTATAGCTAAAACATCGAAATACTATTGATGTATTATGGATACACGACGAGACATATGCATTTCTTAGATTTTTGTTACTATTATTTTGAAGACATGTAACCAATATTTATTGAAAACATTTCACGTGACACTGATTTTTAACTACTAACAAAGTTTATATAATGCAAATATTTGATGAAGAAAACTAACTAGCAAATGGGTACGATTAGCAATTTGACATAGTATCCCTAATATATTAAGAATAAAATAATAAAAATATGTCGCCATTAGTATTTTGGGTTTACTCTCAGAAATGGTTAACCATAAATCAAGTTGCTACCTCTGTCAACCAATTTTCACGAAGTTGCTATGAAATGAAGATTTTCTAATTATTTTTTTCGCATCTAGAATTAAGCAGACAGTTTTAGCTCTCAGCCTCATGAAAAATACTGAGAAGCAACTCCTGCTGGAAAAGCCCCCAATTGCTTATTTTAATATGTTTCACATCACATACACGGAAACTTTCATAAGTTCAACATCAATATCATAAACGTATGTTCAGTAATAAGTTTATTCCATGACGACTCCGTCGGATTCATGGTAATGACATGTCGACCTCATTATCAGAACACATTACCTTATTCACTGGTTTCATAGCGAATATATTTAAAATGTCATTAAACGAGTATCTCTACAATTACGTGACGGTTTTTTACCGGTACCATTGCTTGTTGAAACTAGTCAATGGACAATCTTTTATTTTATTTTTAACGGGAAGGGACCCCAAAATCAACAGGCGTAGTGTTTGGTTATGAAAAAGTCGAGTACATAACTCATTCCTCATGATGTGCACGAGTTACGCTTGTGAAATTCCGCTTCTTTTCACTCGTCATTGCGTGCAGCGATTTAAATATAAAATGAGGTAATTTTTACTTTGATACTTGATAAAAGCATGGAATATTGTCCATTTGCTAAGAATTAATTACTTAACTGAAATATTGTATTCAAGCACCTGATTACCTGAAGGGACCCCAAATCGACAGGCGTAGTGTTTGGTTATGAAAAAGTCGAGTACATAACTCATTCCTCATCATGTGTATGAGTTACGCTTGTGAAATTCCGCTTCTTTTCACTCGTCATTGCGTGCAGTGATTTAAATATCAAATGAAGTAATTTTTACTTTGATACTTGATAAAAGTTCGGAATATTGTCCGCTTACTATGAATTAATTACTTAATTTAAATTTTATATTCAAGCACCTGATTGTCAGTTTAAGGTAATAATCAATGATATATTTGATAAGTTTCTTCTTGTACAATACCGATTAAAGAAGAAAGTTTTTTAATATTCTTAGAAAAAAATTATATTTGTTTATGTACAAGCTCAAACCAGCATATTTGCATAAAAATTGATCTACAAACTAATTGGGTATTATAAAAGTCGTACTTTGTAATGATGAGAATAGTACAGTTAAAATATACGAGGGTAGCATTCAGATTTATCAGAACTGGCAGTTTGTAATACTGGTAATAATGAAAATAAATTAATATTTCCAAAATATAACTCTTTTTTAATAATATATTGAGGAACTTTGCTTGAACTTACCATACATTTAAAAAAAAATTGACGACAATTTGAAAATTGTGTATATAACTTCTAGAAGAATTTAAGTCCAGAAAACTTTCGTTCGATTATTATCTTTTATTTACGTATTGGTCTCACTTACCAACAAAGTTACGATTTATTTTAATTGGTATTTTATGACAAAGCTCCATCCCACGCTGCTGTTTATAACTGGTATAAAGTGTTCAAGTTGATCTCAGTGGTAATCTTAGTTAGGGATGTTCCTCATTCGTGACCGAAGTTCAAAAATCATCGCGTTAATTGTTATAGCGAAATGTTAAAAAATTCGTCATTATAATCAAATATTGTATTTATCATCATCGTAAGTGACGAAAGCTTACGAATCTGAAATTGAGAGGCAATCTGGGTTGTGAATATTATTTGAAGAAGTGCCTACAAAGTTTATAGAAAGGACGAAGTGCTGGAAACAAATGGTCAATACGTTTTTCCGATGGATGAGTTATTGCTCCATTATTGTTCTAAAAAATGAAAGAATAATTATCGTATATAGGTAAACCATGAATGTTTTACCTGTTGTTATGGAAACATTCGAGAGCAAAGCCTGTGTAGTATTCCTCGTCAGTACAACAACCATTAGGTAAACGACACAATGTTATACTACGTCCGGTGTATATTATGGGTTATTGGCCATAAAGCTGTCCGTCGTAGGTATTGTGCGATTTATGTATTCCCAATAATAATAGAGAACTGAGACAAATATGAGACTATATTTTATGTTAAACTTTAGTAAAAGAGGCGTCCAAGGATAAATGGGCCGACTTCTTCTCCCTGTCGTTTTATGGAATAAAACAATGCAAAAATGCCTTGAAACTATTTTGAAAAATATAATATTCTATTTTGAAAAAATAATATAAATTTCAAATTTGCTAATAGATTGCATTATTGATATTTTAGAAACTTTCAATATTACCTCTCGTAACATTACAAGTTTTTAACGATGTCATGAAAAATTTTCTTCCTTCAACAAAGCAGCAGCATTTTTTATTCTGAAACAAATTATTTATTCTGAAGCGTTTGCGAAATATTAAAATCCAAAGTGACAGCCATTCCTATTCCTAAATTTATAATCTTCGATTTTAAAAACTTGAAAAGAAATTCTAGGTAGTAGCATTTCATTATAATTTTCAAATAAAATTATTTTAGTTAAACTGTATCAACAATTTCAAGAGATATAAATAATTACAAAACCATGCTTTGTGTGTATTTCGACAAGCATTTAAATGTTTTTGCTAAACTAATTCATTCATTAATATAAAACACAACGCAATTTTAATTTTTACTATATAAATTAAATATAATCACCTAAAAATATAGTGAATAATAATTTTCAATTTTACAAAAATTACGAAGTCGTTCAGCGAATTCAGCTCCCTCGGAATGTTTGATAATGGTCCACAGTCATCTCATATTTTTGCCAATATGGCCGTTAAATATATCCTCATATAAATGCCCTTTAATAAAATCTCAATGGTTCATTGCTAAATAAATCACGATTACGTACCCATTGAATATATGTAAATTTGAGCGTTAGCATGTGTGTATATTTTTCTTGTCCTTTATACATTAGACACATAAGTTCTTGCCCATGTCTGCATAAAAAGTACCAATAATGTCTTCAACTTCATTATAAGAATATATGATGCCAAAACCTTAGCACAATATACCCTAATGGACTATTGTTAAACATTTCTTCACAATAACATGATAAGACTTTTTCTTCTCACGTGGGATAAATGTCACATACATCATGTTACATAGATAATATCTACGTAAATCAAGTTGAATTTATAGGTTATTAATTTTATTTTCATAAAGTAACAATAATTTAAGACCCTGATGAAAACTACCAAAATTTTGAGATGAATGAACTCTTCTGTCTCCTTCGAAATATTTGGTTCGAAAGAGTCACATGCTATTATAAAAAGGGTACCTTTAAAATTGGTTCACTTTTAAAATCAAAAAACACGTTTTTTGAAGCGTTTTATTATACTGATTGATTAATTGAAATCTATGCTACAGATTATCCTTTTTCGAAACTTTAAACACAATGATATGACAATTTTATTTTCAAATTAGTTCTACTATGACCTAAGAACTAATAGCTGAAAATTTACTGGATTATTTAATCATAGTCCTCTGAAATCATATAGGGAAAGTCTACCGCAGAATTTGGTTGTGCAGATCTAGAATCGGATAGCATCTCATTGGCCAACGACACAGTATCTTTTTACCATCATTGTTCCCTGACTCGCCTCACGCGTCGCACGCCCACACAGCGCCCATGATGGAGTACCACATTAACATTCAACGGATCGACTCTCAGACAAGGTTGTAATTTTTAATCCCCTCGTTAGTTCGAGACGCAGCTGCCACTGTAATCTCGCGGGTATCCGCCGTCAAATTGTTGTTAAGTCATAAACAGCTGAGGGGATATTTGAACGTGTATTTGTGTGTACTTATGTATGTAGAGTAAGGCTGTGTTCGGGCTTTGGACGTGATATAATCCAGCTGGGGTTTTGCAATGTTTATGGTTCAATGAACTTTGGGTTTAAAGTTCAAATTTGAAGACTGATTGATTCATCCGAAAGTAATGAAATTTATACATGAATAAATATCTACCATGTCAATACATATCCCTTAAATAAAAGTATAAATTCTAGTATAAACAAAAATTCAATAATATTTAGAAAATTAAGGGGAGAAAATTGTTCATCATGAATATTTTTGAAGTTATAATAGTTTCAGTTTGTAACTTATACCACAAGGCATGGATATCTATCCAGTTTCTACTGCTGAATACATTTTCTTTTATTCTGGAGGCTGCGAACATGGCGCTGATGCATAAAAACACCGTAGTGATGTGTATTATCATTAATTAGAATATTATGTAATTTACTTATTAAAACAGAAACTAAATTTAAGTTAAAAGTTTAATATAAATTAAAAATGCCTTAAACAGGCCAAAGTTAAACATGTTCATTGTTATATTCTATAAAGTTTTGCTTCGCCAATTAGGCTGACTATCTCCTACTTAGGCTATCTCGTTACAGTGATATTATATAGGAGAGTACTTATTGATAATAAAATTGATAATATTATAAGTTGAAAATCACATACCTCTTTCTTAATTATTTAGTTTAAGTCACGATTAAATTAAAAGATATAGTATTATTAACAAGTAGTAATATAATACTTTACACTATGGCACTTAGTTACGTAGTTAGTTAATATTAATCTCAATATTAATTATTTTGTTGATCCCAAAACTTTATATGGAATCACAATGATAAGACTTCATTGTCCGCCCGTCTGTAGAAAACATTTTCAATTGTGTGATAAGCAGACTAGAAGCTGAAAATGCAGATATATTTTTGCATAAGACAACCGTCTGAACTTTAGAATGGAAGGTATTAAATTTTTGCGCTTGTTGGTAGATAGTATGTACATAATCTGATTTTATTATATGGCTAGCCACTTCTTGCCCCTACGGTGACCTTTTTTTGAATGAGACTTTAATTTCATTTTTACAAAAAAAACCTGTCAAGGGCGAGTAAAACTAGCACTATAAGGATTCTCTTTAGGCATTTATAAACATTTAATTCTACATAATATTTTTATTAAACTATTTATAAAATTTTAGTTTTTTGAACAAAATTATATTGCCTGCTATATTTTTCACAGGCGCACATTTGAAAAAATATTTTTTATGTGATTTAACTCGAAAACAATTTTTTTTGCTTTGCTTGTGTTATGAGACCTTGCTTCTTGCCAAATTTCATGAATCTATGTACCTTATAGTTTTTTATTTATTTGCAGTTCTTAGTAACGGTATTTTTAGGGTTCGTCTTGATTGCATTGATTTAGAAGTTTGAATTTTTTACACATGTAAAGCACCGTAGACCTAAGTATTTAATGTTAATTTCAACTTGATACCTCTACGTGTTCCTGAGAAAAAGATCTTGATAGACCGACAGACGGACAACGTTCGACAGACGGACACCGAAGTGATCCTATAAAAGTTACTATTTTTCCTTTCGAGGTACGGAACCCTAAAATAGAACATTTATTAAAATTTGGTAAAGAGCAATCTCGCAAAAATTCCACCAAACAAACCTTTCATCAAAATGACGCATTTTTTGTATATAAATCCCTACTATATGAAGTTTGAAACATGTTGATTGATTTATTTTGAGTTTGACACTATTGTTTATGTTTTACCTAGTTGTATTAACCTTTGAGCATAAGTAAAATTGATGTCATGGTTTTTAGCCAACTTTGCTTTAAAAAGAGCCCCAATGAACCTTTCTATATTTTGTATCCAAGATATCACTGTAAACTTATCTCTATAGAAATATTTTCCGAAGGGTAGATACTATAATAGTTTTCTGTTTTGCAGTTGCATAGTATGTAGCGCTCGTGGTTTGTTGGCACCTGATATTTACTCTTAAATCATTTTTGTCCAAGCTCCTTGACTTTTTTTACCCTTACGAACAATTAACAATGTAGTCATACCAGTATTCGATTCAATTCGACAACCCCTTAAATTCCAGTAGCTCTTAATTCAATGACCGTGTCAGAGAAGCGCCGCCACCGCAACCCGCCTCTGCAATGCCCCCGCATTACCATTGCAAATGGAAGAGGCCCAGCCGTAAGCTAATTGTGCGTTACAGCGCCAAACGAAAGGTCGCACGGTAGTCAGGTTGCGCTAATGACAGTAGCCTGGCCTGATGTATGGCTTCCACGTCCAGTGTCACGGGAAAGGGTTTCGTTTCAAAGTCGATAAATAAATCCTTGTCTACCAAAATCTCTTTTGTGAAACAGAAAAGGCATTTATTTTCGTATTTGTTTTCTTATGAAGAAAACTAGGGACTCGAAATGGGAATTTTGACGTATTTTCTTGCTGTTTGCCTTTCTGAAATCTGTAATGGTTTAGGATAATTGTTTATCTGTAGATCAGAATCCCAATGTAATTATCGTAAATTTATCCTAATGTCTGCTCATTTTTATTACATTTATAAAGGCGACTTTACTATTATATTTCTACTCATGTCTCTCAATAATTTGTGTAGAAACTGCGCTAATACTATAAGTAATCCGTATATACAAATTAGTATTTCATTTACCGAGCTTCGTAAATTATTAACATAAATATAAACCTTTATTCCTTGTAATCTATTTTTATTGAGAGTTTTAATTATCTTCTATTAATAAAGACTTAAGAGTGGCTATTCAATTTGGTGAATAGATGAGATCGATCTAGGTGTACATTTTTAATTCAATCATACCATCTAGTACATTATTAGATATTTATTTATTAGATGCACTAGATGGAATTTTTTTTTTTCGTTTCACAGTTTTTGTCAGATGAATTCGATTTTTAGGTAAAAAATTGAAGTTTGGTATATGTATACATATTGACCAACATATATTTCAAACGTTAATATAAAGAGTTTAGAGGTGGCAATTAAAATAATCATTTTGTTTTTCACATTTCGTATGTCGGGCGAGTATCAATGGAAATTTAAAGTTCTAAACATTTATTTCAAAATTCAAAGTAAAGTAATTCTATTGATATTGTTGAAAAGGTTCATGCCCTTTTTTAAGAACTTATCTGACGTAAAAACTCAAAAAAAATTATAAAAACCTGTCACGGACGGCAAAGCCAATAACGGACTTTTTTCTTAAATTTATTTCTCGTTTCAGGTATTCCATTCATAGTTAAAAAGTTTTATTTATAAAAGCAAACAAAAATACACAGTGTTCATGAAAAAAATTACCTTTTATTTCTATTTTATACCTATGTTTTATATCGCGCTACGGCCATACAGTGCTTTTGAAACTCATATTGTACTTTAGCTATACACTTATGAAAAATATGCTAGGCAATATATGTATGGTGAATAATGACTCTGATATTTGTAAATAATTCAGCAGAAATATTGCTCATTTGTACGCTTAAATGTTTGTACGTGCCTAAGTACGTACGGAAAACTGATATACGAGTTCGACTTGTACTTAAAAAGTTTTATTTATAGAAGCAAACAAAAACACAGCGTTCATCAAAATCGTATTTGCATTAATTAGCTGTTTTTTTCTATTTCATAGCTAATTTAAAATAATCCTACGGCGATACATTACCATCGAACCTCATATTGTACTTTAGCTATACACTTACGAAAAATATGATAAACAATATATGTATGGTGAATAACAATACTGATGTTTGTAAATAATTCAGCAGAAATATTGCTCATTTGTACGGTTAAATGTTTGTATGTGTCTAAGTACGTACGGAAAACTAATATACGAGTTTCGATTGTACTTAAATACTTTTATTTATAGAAGCGAACAAAAACGCATAGTGTTTATTTTAATCGTATTCCTATTCTTTAAGTTTTTTTTTCTCTATTTTATACCCATGTTTTTTTATCGCGAACAGCTCTTAGACTCTCAAAATGCTCTTTGTTGCATTTTAAATTATTTCGTAGAAAATATCTATGCTTTCTTTACGTTTATATTATTAAATAAGCTTGCTTAAATATATTCCATGTACCAAAGCAATAATTGCTGTAGTTTCGTACTTGGTTAAAATATAATTCAGTCTACCTATGATTCAAACTACTACCACATGTATATACCGCAAGAAGCAATAAGTGATGTAGTTTAGTACTTGATTAAATTATAATTCAATCTACCTATAATTCAAACTACTCCCACATGTATATATCGCCAAATGCGTAAGCATACGTTATCGCAAATTAAAAAAACATATTCGCCTTAGAAAGTCGTATCACTTACACTCACAAGCCGTAATACAGCCCTTGTGATTTGATAGAATAATACAATATGAATGATCACATTGAAAATAGTCGAGCATTTACTACAAAGGAGAAATACACAGGCAATGTTGTATACAATGGAGGTGGTGGCTCGTGCCTGTCTGGCCAGGTGTGAAGCGCCATCTGCTTCTGCGATTGTGATATTTTACTTCCAATTACGAATCAGAATAAGCAATACAATTAATAACAGAGCCATCGTGGGCTGAGGAACATATTACAATCGTGTTATAGGTAATTTTAAATACGGGCTTTTGTATGTCAAATTATAATCGCCTAAGTTGCCATGCCAGAGGTCAATATTATTCTTACTATGCAAGGGCGGTTTAAGGGTAAATGTTATAAGTCATCACTTAAATAGATGACTTACCATCAATCTACCTACATCCATCATAAAAATTATTCCATAACGATAGAGATTATAATATCGTCTTCCATGAGTTATATTGGGATTATTGCACCGAATTAACATCATCTCTAAAAGAGATATTTATGTCAAGAGGAGGGTTCGAAACGAGCATTGGTGTCAATTAAATTGGGTAATAAAGTACATCTATCGCACATAAAAGTTTATTTTCATAATGTGTAAATTATAAGCATCATTATCCTCATTATATAATACCACTTCAACTGTGCATGTTAAACGCTGAAGACGTGCATATTAACGTAGAGCATATTAAGCGCTGATGATGAGGAAAGCGTAAAAGGTATTGCAACCGATTACTAAAACTAAAATCTACTGAATCAGAAGCTTAAAATCTCTGAAACTACTGAACTGATTAAAGTATTAACTTTACATATTTTTAAAGATATTTATAATACCGATTTATATAATAAGACGGACGATCGACATAACAAAATGTACGATTTCCTCAACGGACCCAAATTATGACTTCTCCCTTTCTAGTCATTACCGTGGTTTGGTTTGATCGCAAAACGGGTTGATCGCAAAACATACGGCCATTGAGTGCGCGGCGCACCGCGGGGACCCGGGTTCGATTCCCGGCCGCTCATCAAACGGGACTGAAGAAGTCGAACCTTTAAAGGCTCTGGCAAAGATTTTTCCATATGAGATCTTCTTCATCTCATGTGAACACGACAATAACAACAACAAAAACAGAATGGCTTCACAGAACGCTTATGCTACAATGTCGAGCGTTGCTAGCAATGTAATACATATCTAAAATTTCCATTAACTCTAACCCCATATTTCACATTCCATTTCAATATTAATTGCATGTGAGCTGATCATTTCAAAACTATATCTATTTTGTAATAAAGATCACCTTTAATGATTACTAACATCAACACCATTCATTAATTTCAGAATTCATTTTAATAAAACTTTACATAATCTCGTTTGTTTTTTAAATTCATTACGTAATAGAATTTGTAATTTTCATTATTACATCAATATTACCCTAAGTACTGTTAATAAATATGTTATTTAATTATATTTTATTGACTATATATTTATTTATCACAGATTTACCTTCAGCAGATCTCTCGAATACTTATGAAGTAAAATCAACCTGGGTGAGATGGATATAATTGATATGTATTAATGAAAATATTTTTTTCGCATCAACATTTTAAAATTGATATATTTTCCACACAAAGTTATATTTTCTCTATGTCACGGACTACCTTCATGTTATATACATCACATGGTTCAATTAACGCTAATCGAATGATTTATAAATAAGTTTAAAATTAAAATGAATTAATATCAGCAGCCACTCATTTGACTAATTTTGTAGCGTTCATAAATTTTTATAAAAGAAAAGAAAAATATTTTGAATTGTAACGAATTCTAAAGCTGAGACCATCAGTTTACCATAATAATGGAAAAATTTGGCAAGAAGAAATCAAAACTTCAAGTTGATTAATGGACAAGCGAAATTTATTTTATAATATAATTCTCCACAAAGTAATAATTTTGTAGAGAAATATATATTCTAATAATTAGGTTTCGCAACAGTACATGACGACTTAATAGTGCACCTCGAAAACATTTCATAATGCACGTTAGGTTAGGTTAGGACCTAAACAGGTTATAAGCACGTTTATGTCGTTTACTATTAAACCCAATAAGCTCATATAATTTAAGTATTTTATAAATTATATGCTCATACAATTTTACTAAAATGTTTAGTAATATTTTTATAAATTACTCAAGCCTTTTTAAATAGTCTCTTTCTAATAGGTACTTCATATCTACAAAGGTAGATGTGAAGTACAAACTTTAAACGTAAAGAGTTCTATATCCGAAAAAAAATTTAAATAATATAGTGGTAGTACTGAATAACCATTAGTTTAGCAATATTAAATCCAATCGTTTGCAATAATATCTCTGAAAGCAATACGCTATAAATAATAAAACTATATACCATACTTATTTAACAATAGTTAGTTGATGATTATAAGTAACGTAATGCCTACATAAACTTAAACAAATCACTTATCCCTTAATAGAAAAATTTATAATAAAATAACAACACCAAACTTTGACAATAACTATATATAAAAAGTATGTCAATGTATCAAACTAATACCCACACTTAGTCTGAAGCAGCAAGTGTTTCGAACAACTATGTTTAAAAATAGAATGTTTTGCTTTAAGTCTGATCATACTTTTCGTTTGAAGTTATCGCTTCTAACTAGTGACGAGGTGTTTGGCATAAATTAATCAATATTACGATCGATCGAGTGGAATTATTTTGATGTCAGCGGATTTTTTCACGCGGCTTTTCCGTTTGTTTGATATAAAGTTTCATTACTATGTAAAGTAATAAGTGTGTATGTGTAAATAATAAGGGTTATATATATATATATATATATATATATATATATATATATATATATATTTATATATATATATATATATATATATATATATATATATATATATAAATATATATATATATATATAAAAAAACATATATGTAAAAAATATATATATAAAACGAAACGACAATTTGGTATCTAAGAATGAAGGTAGATATTTATATTAAATAAACCATGTACCCAAAATTATATTTAAGACACAATATGAATCGTGATTTTCTTCTGAAAAAGAGATAACAAACTAAAAATTAAATGTGTACAATGCCAAGAATAAAGATAATCCCAAAAATAATAAAAAAATGTACGTATTGTTTATTTTTTATTCAAAGCCTGAAAAATTTTAAAACCTGATATAAGGTTTGGCTATTCTAGCATTTTGAACAAGAAAATTATTTTAAGTACGAAATAAGGAGTTATTCAATTATAAAATATAAACATACAAACAAGAAATAATAAACGAACAATATTTATTATGAACTGATTACAATTATAACGTAACTAACATTTCGAAGTATTCGAGTACACGCTTGCCGTTCGAACCTTGACACTAATGCAACAACTTCATGGCTCAACTTTTAAATTGGGCCGACAATTAAATTTTCATTTAAATATTCACTTAAGTTTTCACTTAACTACTAACCTCGTCTGCGTTTCAACCGTGCGATCTTTAAAACAACAGAAACTTAGCGTTTACGGTCGCCTTAACTTAGACGCAGAATACTCATTAAATTATCGAACTTTACAGTATATAATATGGAACATCAGTTATATCTTACCAAACTAGCTCGACTTGTTGCGTGATCCCAATTGATATTCAAGCCGCGACCCAATTATATAATCAAATGTCAACTCAATATTAATCTGTTAACCGTGACAAATTATACTGATATTAATTATTACCTGTCATATAAGTACGATATAATACACGTTGAATAAATTAGTATACACAATGTGTTCATGGTGTTCAGGGCCAGTACCTATATAAAAATATTTCTAGTATATCTAATATCGTGAGAATTGCTCAAAGGGCCGAGTTCACGTAAGTTCCTTAACTACATATTATGTGTTCAATTTAATTAACCCAATGTTAGCCACTTGTGGCATTATGGGCATTTGGTAAAGCCCGTTGATAAACAATTCATAGGCGAAAACGAGGACCGTTATAAATAGCATTGGCCAGCTCGAAATAGCCAATTGATCGCGGGTTTGGCTATTATAACATGAGCGCACGTCACGTGCTAACTAAAGTAATTTCCGAATAAACGTTCCCAGATAGTATTGCGTTCAAACTAATCCACTGTAGGCAATATAAAAGACAGTTTTGTTCCGTGACTATTGATGTCGGTTTTTAGGGTTCCGTAGCCAAATGGCAAAATCGAAACCTTTGTAGTTTCATCAGGTCAGTGTGTCCGTATGTCACAGTCATTTTAATTGGAGACTATTGGCACTATTTAGATGAAATTTGGATGGTGGATATTTTCTAAACAACGCTATACAATGAAATAGTGAAATTATGAAAAAAAAAAAATTATAAGTGACACTCTATAGATGTAACTGAGGGATAAAAAAATCAGTGCACAAGGGCATGCGGGGTGTCGTTAGATAGGTCCTAAAAATACAGATGTCCAAAATAATTTTTTTGGTCTAAACCAATAGATGGTGAGAAATGAGCTTTTAGTCTTAAAAATTGTACACCCTCCCCCCCCCTCCTCCAAATATTCAACTAACCTGTGTAAAGTTCTGGAGAAAATTGAGAAAGCAGAACTTAAAATAAACTTTCAATGAAAATTGGTTTGAATAAGATATGTGTCGTTTTTGAGATGCCGGATATTTTCGGGAGCGCATTAATAAATTTGTTTATCACAGTGTCTTTGAGAAACACAAATTTATGAGTTTAATATTCTTTGATACTCGTACTACGGAATGCTTTATTCGCGAGTTCGACTTGCACTTGGACTGTTTATTTTTTTATTATTGATACCATAGTAATTTTTTTCACATGCCGCAAGTTTCCATATCTGTTGTTGCGAAACAGACTGTTCAATTTTATTTTGTGGAAACATACTTTCTTTTGCATCTCTCAAATATAACGTCACTGTTTTATTTAATTACAGGTGAATACGGTGAGTGCGGAA